>JAJIBD010004849.1:0-107399 GCA_021461705.1 Cryptotis parvus
AAAGTTCACATCACTTCACTTGTATCACTTGTGTTCCCGTCATTCATCGATTTGCTGGAGCAGGCACCCATAACATCTCCATATGTCCTGTCACAAGCAGGAGTAGCCCAAGGACATTTGCTCACTCCAGGAACACGAAGAGCCTCAAACCATTCATTCAGGCCATGGGAATGAGGTCTATAATTGTTACTGGGTTTTGGCATATCAAATACCACACAGGTAGCTTGCCAGGCTCTGCCATGTAGGTGGTACACTCTCAGTAGTAGTCTCTCATCTTGTGCATTTATTGATGAACCACAATGAGGAGAGATCAGATTTTCTCTTCGATGGAGCTGTGAGGAACTGTGGAATCTGGATGTTGAGAATGACTGACCTCATGGTGTGGGGGGGTTCCTTTGTCTTCTTGCTAAGCTCACTGGAATGAAGGGCCACGGCTAGAACCTGCCTAGAACTGAATACAGCGTATACATGTGAAAGATCCTGGGAAGGACCTGGTCCTAACTTCCAGTATTATCTAAGACTTTATGCAGACATGGAGTGGCCGCGTGCTAGTGCAGCTGTGGATCTGGAGTGTCTCTCTTTGAGGGTTGCTGGCTGTGGTGGTTGGGAGCTCACAGCAATGCCAGCCAATATGGAGGTGGAGGAATGGGAGGAGGAGCCCAAATCCCTGCTCCAAGTCCAGTCAGCATGGATATGTATACAAAACTAAAGTCTAGCC
This sequence comes from Cryptotis parvus, assembly GCA_021461705.1. Taxonomy (NCBI): domain Eukaryota; kingdom Metazoa; phylum Chordata; class Mammalia; order Eulipotyphla; family Soricidae; genus Cryptotis; species Cryptotis parvus. The sequence continues at coordinate 719 of JAJIBD010004849.1, forward strand.
AAAGTACATATACAAAACAAAAAGTGTATGGTTGGTGGCTTTCCTCTCCCACATGTGCTAGAGGGAGAGGATAATAGCTATTTGGGATTGAGAAGGGATTTGGGATAGAGAAGGGAACAGAGAGAGAGAGAGATAGAGAGAGAGAGTGATTGTACTTGGAGATAGCCCTTTAAGAAATTAATTATTTCTAGGTTCTAGTTTCTAGTCAGAAAGGATTTTTTCTATTTTGTCTTCATCCTTATAGATGGCTATGAAACTTGGATTAAATTAGTTTACGAAGGGAGACGAAATTCTCTCCTAATTCCTAATTGACTCCTAATCCCCAAGTATCTTGGGAATTTGGGCTTACTGCTTGGACTAAACCCTCCTGGGAAGTGTATGGTAAGAGATGGTTCAGTCTTCTGATGTACCCACTGTTTGCCTAATGGAAATGAGGGGCACCATACTGCTTTTGATCCTTTCAGAACTTGTTCAGGAGTGTCAGGAGTAAAAAATCACTAGAAAGACGATTTTTTATGTTACTGTGAAAGTAACACTACTCAATTTTTTACTGAATTCTGAAACCAATTATCTTATTTTCATTTCTGCCCAAAATAAAGTATTAAAAGAAATGTTTTATTTGTTGCAAACAAGAAATACTATTCTTGGTTAAGTATACATATTAGTCTCCCCCACCCCACCATTTCTTCTATATTATTCCTGTTACCAATTGATATTGCACTGTAAAAATGAGTTTAAGGCTTTCAAAATTACTTTAAAAGTTATTTAATTATTTCAGTTGCTATTTTTTTTTATTTTTTAAAAATATTTTATTATACCACTGTGAGACATACCATTACAAGATGTTCATGTTTGAGTTTCCGGTTATACAGTGTTCAGCACCCATCTCTCCACCCCGTGCCCATTTCCCACCACCAATGTCTCCACTCCCCCTTCCCCTAGCCTGGCTCTATGACAGGTTCTCTATCTCTTTTCTCTTTCTCTACTCCCTCCTCCCTCCCTCCCTCTCCTCTCCTCTCTCTCTCTCTCTCTCTCTCTCTCTCTCTCTCTCTCTCTCCCCCCCTCTCTATCTCTCTCTTTCCTTTCTTACACATTGTGGATTGCAATACATACATTTAGAGGTTATCATGTGTATCTTTTTGCCTACATTTAATGCTTAGTTCTCGGATGATATTATCATTTTCAACGATCTTCAGCACACTGTTCCCTACTCTGTCTTACCTAGCCTCTCCCAGATTTTTTTGTGCTATACAGGTCTTGAGATATTGCATGAGCGCCAAGCACTGGCATGCTATGGGGGTAGGGCTGTGCCAAGCTGTGGAATCCGGAACTTGAGGATGGCTTTGGTTGTGTTGCGCGATGTTTTCTGACTTCTGGGAGCTCAACGGGGAACAGGCTAAGGGGCCAAACCTTTTCCCACACTCAAGATGTCCATTAGTCTAGCGTAGGGCAGGCAGGCAGGGACTCCGCCCTGCACCTGAGTACCTGGTATCCAGCCAAGAGCCCCAGCCCTCTACTTTTATTTTTGTGGTGCCAGGAAGAGAACCTGGGGCTCCTTCAAGCAAAGCATGTGCTCCAACACTTTGAACTATTTTTCCAGCCCCTTTGATTAATGTCTTCACTACTGTTCCTGAGATGAATAATACTCTAAGCAGAGCAGTCATGGGCAGTAGTAGGCAAAAAGAAAGCCAATTAGATTGTCAAAGAGGAGTACAGGGCGTATGGTACACGGCTTGTCTGTGGCTGATCTCCTAGCGTACACAGTACCCAGGGCGTTACCTACTGCAGCCTTGGAGACCTCTGAGCACCACAGAGTTGCCCAGGTAATCCCTGTTATCTCAGGCTCAGCAGCATGTCATTCTTGGTCCCTCATATTGTATGCGTTCAGGCCTGGGGGCTGAGAATCACCAGTAGTCATCCCTAGGCTCCCTGAGCATCACTTGGGTGCTTCCCCACCCCTGCCTCAATAGTAAATTAAATCAGTAAGATTAGTGGTCTGTCAAGTAGTAATGATAAATGATAAGATTAGTGTCTGTCAAAGTTTTCATTAAACTTTGTACATTTTTTGAAACTTATACTAACAGGAAAAGTAACCATCACTTTGTTTTTATTTTATTAAAGCACTGTGGGTTAGAGTCCTTGGTAGTTGAACTCCGGACGTACAGTATTCCATCACTGATTCTGCCTGCAGTCTCAACTTCCCTCCACCAACATTCCTAGGTTCCCTCTTCAACCCTTGTGCCCCCAGCCCCAGCCTGCCATACTGACAGGCACAATAATCAATTTTTAATGCCTGAAGAAAGCTGAGGGAAGACTGTAGCATCATTGAAACAAACAATGAAGCCAGAGAAAATCCTTTTAATTAGTCCCTAACCATTCATTCATTTTGTGCTTGGTACTAAGGATAAAGCAGAAAACAAGATAGATAAGTCCTTTTTCGCAAAATCTTGCAGAAATTGAAGACAAAAACTATTATGTAATTATGAAAGAATTATAGGGTACAGTGAGAGTATAACTGGAGACTAGACTGGCTGGAAAGTCAAAATTTGCTAGTGTGCTAATACTATATGAGATGTTCTCTGAAGAAATGATAGGAAAAGATTATGTAAAGCATAGTTTGAAGATGAAGTCTGTTATATAGTTCAGGAATATATCTGTTCCTATTATAGTTTATGTTTTCATATAACATATACTATATACTATAGCATATACATGTACTATAACATATACATATACTATAACATAGTTCATATTATAGTATAGTTCCCCTTTAACTTCCCCTTTAACTTTCATCAGTAAATGATTGAGATAAGAGCCTTCTACTGAGACTATACCATCTACATGGCAGAGCCTGGCAAGCTACCCGTGTTTTATTTACTTGTTATGCCAAAAACTAGTAACAATTATGGACCTCAGTTCCATGACCTGAAGAATGGTTTCGGGCTCCTCCTGTCCCTGGAGCATGCAGATGTCCTTGGGTTACACGTGCTTGTGACAGACTAATGGAGATGTTACTAGTGCCCACTCGAGCAAATCGATGAACAATGGGAAGACAGTGATACAGTGATACAGTTTCTAGTCACTCTGGACAAGCACAGCGGGTAGGACATTTGCCTTATATGCGGCCAACCCAGGTTTGGTCCCTGGCATCTCATATGGTTCCCCCAAGCACCACCACGAGTAATTCCTGAGTGCAGAGCCAGGAGCAACACCTGACAGGTATTGCTGGGTGTAACCCACAAAACAAAATCAAAATATAAAGTGCAAGAAGCGAACAGCACCTAGCCCAGACAAAGTTAGACCCAAACACCTGAAGAATCTGCTGTCAGTACTTATCAATATCACGCCTCACTCAAATGATAGAAGGCATCCGGAGTTCTGACCTCCATCGACGATCGAGAATCAGGAATGCTGTCTCATTTGCCAAGGCATCAAAATTAGATGGACAGGACATGTAATGTGACTAGGAGATGACCACTGGGCTAGAGCTGTTACCTACTGGATCCCACAGGACGTCAAAAGATCAGATGGGCGCCCACCTACAAGATGGTCAAATTTCTTAGTTAAGGCCCTTAATGGACGGTTTGAGGCTCTTCATATTCCTGGAGCAAGCAGATGCCATTAGGCTACACTGGCATGTGACAGGGACAAATGAAACATTACTGGTGTCCACTCAAGCAAATCGATGAATAAAGGGATGTCAAGTGATCAAGTGATCAAATTGATGGACATGGAGTGTACCATGTTGAGAGAAATAAATCAAAAGGAAAGAGACAAATGTAGAATGATTGCACTCATTTGTGGGATATAAAAAGCATAAATGAGACCCATGGACAGTAACAGTAAGGGCCAGGAGGACTGGTCCACAGATGGAAGCTTGCCACAGTGGAAGGGCAGGGATAGGGCAATTTGGATAGAGAAGGAACTAGTAAGACTATGAAAGTTGGAAATGGCCACTCTGGACAAGACCCAATTGCTGAAAGTAGGTAAATGAATTTGCATGATAGCCTCTCAGTACCTCTATTGTAAACCATAATGCCCAAAAATGAAAGAGAGGTAATGAGAGAGAAATAGAGAAAGAAGATAAATAAGTGCCTGCTGTAGAGGTAGTCTGGGGCACAGGTGTGGGGGGGGCGCAGGTAGGGAGGGGGGGGGAGGTAAACTGGAGACATTGCACTGGTGAAGGGACTATGACTAAAACCCAATCATGAACAATCTTGTAACAGTGTATCACACGTGATTCAATTTAAAAAAAGTATAAAATACCAAAAAAGAAGCTAAGTATGATTAAATGAGGTCTTAAAGGTGGAGCACTAATCAGACAGCATTGGCATTATTATGAAAATAGAATGGAATACCTCTCTCTGTGCAGAAGTAAAGGCCTTGTGAGAACACAGTGAGCTGTTATCTGGAATGAGGAAGAAAGGAGTCACTAGAAAATAGCTGCCTGCCTGTCCTGGTTCATTGATCTTGAACTTGCAACCAATCTCCAGTACTGAGGGAAATAAATATTTGTTGTTGAAGTCATCCACTCTGTGGTTCGTTGTAAGAGTTGTTGACCTAAATGAAGAGGAAATATTCAGTAACAGATTCCAATACACATCAGAGGTTATAGTTATTAGAACAACTAGACAGGAACTTTTCAAGACCACTGCTCTAAGCCCTGAGCTATGGGGCCTAGGTAAGAACTTTTAGTAATCATCATAGATGTATATACTAAGTGAGAAAAAAAAACTGTGAACAAATAAGCCTATTTCAAAAAAAAAGGGAAAAATAAACAAAAAATGTATCATATGGAAAAATTCAGGAAGGAAATGTAAACTATATAAAAGAGTAATAGAGGGGCCGGAGCAATAGCCCAGCGGTAGGGCGTTTACTTGCATGCAGCCGGCCCATGCCGGCCCTGGTTCGATCTCCGGCATCCCATATGGTCCCCCGAGCACCGCCAGGAGTAATTCCTGAGTGCAGAGCCAGGAGTAACCCCTGAGCATTGCCGGGTGTGACCCAAAAAGAAAAAAAAAAGAGTAATAGAAATGATAGAAATAAAAAATAAAATTTGAAAAATAAAAATATTGTTCAATGGGCATATCAGCCAATGGACCACAGTAAGAAAAGAATCACTGAAACTAAACTAAACCACAGAGAAAAAGGGAATAGAAAGAATAATTGCATTGCATCAAAAAATTGTGACAGTAGCAATTTTCATCATAGAAATAATCTAAATTTCTGCTAAAACTAAACCATAAAGTGAAAAAGGGAGTAGAAAAAATAATCACATTGCATCAAAAAAGTTGTGTGACAATAGCAATTTTTATCATAGAAATAATCATTCTTATGAAAAAAGAAATAAAGAAAAGAACCCAAAAAAAGCTGAGAATTTTTCAAATTGATGTAATTTGTTTACTGTCAGATCAAAAAAAAACTATGTAGAGTCAAGCAAAATAAGTATGTTAGCTTCAAGTAATTTCCTCATACTCAAAATGCTAAAAAAAATGGCAGATTTGAAATCAATTAGAAGAAAATACATTACATAGAAGAAAAAAAGAATAATCTCTTATTTCTTTTCCAAAATAAAGAACCCAGAATGCAACATATTTTAAAAAGATCACTGCTACCTTAGCATTCTATAACTAGAAAAGTCAATCCTCACAATAAATATGAAATTGAAGGGTAGTGATACATATTAAAAAACAGTTCTGCAATAAAGACTTAGCAATAACAGTCTGTGTTGATGAATAGGAGTTCCTTTTTTCATCAACACAGACTGTCAGCCCTTTAAGAAACAGTATGGAGAGTTCTCAGTAAACTTAGAATTGAACTACCAGATGGCCCAGCAATTCCACTTCAGGGTATATGACCCCAGGACAAAAAAATATTTGTTCAAAATGACATACGCACACAATTAGTTGTTGCAACACTTAGTACAATAGCTAAGATATGAAATTAACCTAGATGCTCAGTAATAGACACGCCAATCATGGAAATATGGTATATATATACACATATGTATGTATGTATGTATGTATGTATGTATGTATGTATGTATGTATGTATGTATAAGCAATGGAATACTAACACAACTGTAAAGAACAAAAAATCATGCAACATAGATGTTGCAACATAGATGGAACTGGAAGATATGTAAAAACTAAGTCAGAAGAGGGACAGTAAAATTATCTCACTTGGATGTGGTATTTAGAATAACTGGACAAGGGAATGCAGTAGTTTAAAAGAATACCTGGATGCCTTGATCATCTTAATCCCAAAGCATAAGGAGAATAACAGAAAAGGGAAAATTGGGGGGTGGAAACAGGGAGACAGAGGGGAAATAAAGGGGGGCAGGGTTCAAAGGCATTCAGGTACATCAATGGTGTAAAGCCAAATATCCACAGAGTCAAGAACACTGAAATCATGAGACCCAAACCTAAAATATGTGCCTATCAAGATTCAGGCAGGGTGTAAACGGAGAGTATCAAGCTCTCCATTGGCATGGAGAGTATCAAACTGAGTGAATAAGTCAAAAAGAGGAGGACAGATATATACTGCATTCACTTGTAGTATATAAAAAAATAGTATGAGACAAATATTCAGGGCCACGGAATACAGGGGCCAGGAGGATTTGTCAATGTTTGGAATCTACCACAACTGTGTGGGAGGCAGAGAGTAGGTAAGATAGTGAAGGGATCATTATGACAATAATGGTTGGAAGTGATCACAGGAACTGAAGAACTGAGTGTTTAAAATAGGTTAAGGATATCATGATAACCTTTCAGTATCTGTATTGCAAACCATAATGCCCAAAGAGAGAGAGAGAGAGAGAGAATGAGTGAGAGAGGGAGAGAGAGAGAGAAAGCACCTTCCATAGGGAAACTGGGGACATTGGTGGTGGGAAATGTACACTGGTGAAGTGATAGGTGTTGAAACATTATATGACTGAAACCCAATCATGAAAAACTTTGTAACTATATATCTCACTGTGATTCAATCAATAAATAAAAAGTGATTCAAATATGTCATACTTTAAAAAAAACAAGATAAAAGGTCAAGATGGAATCTTTCATTTCTTTTGGTTCCACAGGGACAATAAAGAATTGTGAGACTTAAAAAAAATAAAAAGAATACATATTGTAGGACCAGAGCCATACTACAGAAGGAAAGGCTATATATGGTTTCCTGAGCCTAGCCAGGAGTGATCCAGGGAGTAAGTAAGTGCTTCTGGGTATGGCCCAAAAAACATAAACAAGAAAAAAGGTATTGGGCTACACTGGCACATGATAGGGTCAAATGGAAATGTTACTGGTGCCTGTTCAAGCAAATTGATGAATAACAGGATGTCAAGTGATCAAGTGAATCTTTAAAACATTCACTAAAGATTGTTATAAAGCATAAATTGAAGTGAGCAAGGATGAAATAACACTTAATTATTATATTAGGAGTAAGAAAACACACAAAAGAGAAAAAAATCACTTTAGGAGTAGACAAAATAAGCTTTGAAATAAAAACTGTAAAAACAGATGTGTACACATAAAATAATGGTCATTCTATGTATGATAAGTTAATGGATTACTCAAGAAGTTGAGGAAGAAGGAGTTGTGGAGTTTGAGGAGTCAAATTCGGAGCCCACACAAGCAGGCACTGTCCAGTCCCTGACCTAGCTACCTATACTATATAGCCTGAAGGTTTTATCTCGTATATACAAAATATATTTAAGAATGCTTACTATTGATATAAGTACTAACATCTAGAATAAATGTATTGACCAGTTGACATCAGCTTCTATTATTGTCCAACACTAATAATGGGTAGACGGACAAAGTAGTCATAATAGCTGAAATGAAATTTATGGACCACGAAGTATGAGGACTTACCAGAGTGAATCTAGCAACTTCCACTCCAAATGTCCTATGACGCAAATCTAACTTAAATCTCTTTTAAATCATTTATAGGGGAATTGTTTATGGTAACATGTCTCTAAAGCATCCACATTGATTCTTTACTTCCCTGTGGTCCATTTCCTAATCAAGAGATGAAATCTATGTCAGATACATGACTCAGTGGTAGCACATGTGTCTTGCATGTGTAAGACTCTGAGTTCAATATGCAGCATGAGAGAAAGGGAAGAGATGGGCAGAGATATAGAGACAGAGGCAACAGAGACAGAGAAATTTGACAAACAGAAACACAGGCATTGTGTTGCTTACATAAATAGGTTGCAAGAAAGCTTGCCATCTCCATCTGGACTTTCTATAATAATCTTTCATAGAACTCCTTTTGAGAGAAACAAGCTGCTAGATGAGAAGCCATAGCTCTGCACTGAGACTACAACACCTTGAGAAGACCAAGCCATCTAGAAAGATCTTGAAGAATGAAATCTCTTGTGCAGAGGCCAAGACACCTGTCATCTGAAGAAAAATCCACTTAGAAATGAATGAATCCTTAGGGCCAGAGCAATAGTACAGTGTGTAGAGCACTTGCTTTACAAGCAGCTTGCAGGCTTTCGATCCCCAGCACCCTGTACGGTCCCCCACAAAAGCACCACCAGGAGTGATAACCCCTAAGCACAGAGCCATGGATAAAGCAGGAGCATAGTTAGTGTGGCCCCCAAAAAACAAAATGTTATGAATCCTATAGCCTCAGAAACCACAGCTTGAAGTAATGTGGATCAGAGACCGATCAACTGAATCCTTACTGAATTTTTTAAACAAAAAATCATAATCAAAATAGGATTGATATTATTGTTATGAGGTGATTTATTACATAATAATAAAGACAACCCATCAACTGATGGCAAGTTGAAACCCTTCGTCTTTGAAAAGGCATAAATTCATTTTGACTATAACATGCAACTATACAAAGTAGAGATTAGATTTTTTGTCTGCAGAAAAACATAGAAATTATCAGATCCATTATCTGAGCATCCCACATAATATCATGGAAACAGCAAGTAAAGGAAGTGTGAGGATTAGCACATGACTATGAAAGATACTACTCAGGTCAGTATGGTACTAGGCAGAAGCAACTACCCTTAAAGGTGATATCTTTCAAGGAATAAAATTCCAACCATTACAAAATAAAAGAAGGGTCTGCCAGCTGCTCAGGGTTTCAAGTCCAGGAAGCCATCCCAGTCTGTGAACCCTCAGCACTGAGTCCCTTATAAGGGTGTGTTTCTGTGTGTAAATAAACTTTGAAAATATCAAAAAAAAAAAGGGGGGGGGTGCGGAGCGATAGTCCAGCGGGTAGGGTGTTTGCCTTGCACGCGCCAGCCCATGCCTGCCTGGGTTCAATCCCGGCATCCCATATGATCCCCAAGCACCACCAGGAGTAATTCCTGAGTGCAGAGCCAGGAGTAACCCCTGAGCATCGCCGGGTGTGACCCAAAAAGAAAAAAAAAAAGGGGCCATCCATTAAGCTATAGCATTTTTAGCCATTGATATTTATGCAGTATTCTATTTAAGTCCCAAATAGAATATATGGGTCAAAAACCTAAATGCACAAGCAGAAGTAGCTCCACTAGCCTTCACCCCTGGTGAGATGTTGGGGAATTTCCACAAGTTGTTGAAGAAACTTCCTATTGTTCCATCTCAGGACTCTGAAAGCAAAGAGTTTTCAGTGTCCAAAGGGTACACACTTCCACCAGCGGGCAGAGGAAAAGTCCTCCTAATCAACAGAATACCTATGACTACTGAGTTCCTCAATAGCCAACAAAAAATCATTGGTAATCTGTAATAAAAAGAAGTCATTTAAGGCAGGTTACCCTAGAAAGGGGATGTGGCTTTGGGTGAAGTCAGGAAGAAGACTGGAAGATAGGGGCTGAGTGTAGACCACATTCCCAACAACTAGAAAAATACAACTGTCTTATCTTGTGGGAGAATCTGGGCAATGCATCACACTAGTTTCTGTCCACATCATCAGTATTCAGAAATAGTAGGGTAACATTCTGTTTCATATATAAAAGTATTTTTACACGTTAGAAATTTAATTTACATAGTAAAAGTGATATATACAGATATATGTGTATGGATATATATGCATATATGTAGATATATTATATATATGTGCTGTATATGTACCTCTATGTGTGTATATATATGTATACACAAAAAATGTATAAATTCCTGAGTTGTAAAAAAAAAAGTTTAGCCCTGCTAGTCTCACTTGAAGCTTCATTCAAGGGAGTGTAAAATCAGAAGTTTTTCACCAACAGTCCAGTCATATAAAATCGACTCATGATTGACTAAGACAGCAATGTGACATTGTAGAAAAGGGCAATCATTTTATAAATAGTGCTTGGTTAACAGGATTTCTGTATAAACATAATACATTTTGCTCCCAACCTCAAGGTTACCAAAATAACTGTGAAAATAATTGTAAAAGATATGATTCTAGAGGAAAGCAAATTGTTAAACACCACAACATAAATATATACTCTTCCACCCAATCCCTTTCACCATTGCACCATCCTCATTGGCTGAAAAAGAATGAGGAAATAGACACCAACAAAAGGATCATTCAAATCTCTCAAACAAAAAACTTTGACGTACTTATATTCTGCTTTCCCTCTTATCAAAATAGCTCTACCTCTCCCATATCAAAAGAAAACCAAAAAGGGAAAAACCAACAAAAATAATTCTAATTTTATTCTGAGTTCTCTATCTGTACCTCAGTGCCCTCTCCTGGGGAAAAGAGAAAAAAAGGTAAAGCTAATACTAGGTAATATATCATTGGGTTATTGTGTAAACTAACTTTATAGCATGTAAAAATACTTAAAACATGGCCTGGCAAAACTAAGTGTCCATTATTACTCTAACACATTGTTTCAGAAAATTCACTATACTGTGATTTTTTATGCTCCAAAATAAAAATCAAACAACATGCAGACATGTAAAATCCTCACTGAAGTATTCTATTGCAAATGAAATAACACTTTAATCCCTAACACAGTCTACTGAATTCTATGTGATCTGGCCCCCAGATAATCTTATATTTTTTGTTTTGATTTCTCATTTACTTAATCACCATGTCTCGAGAAAATGAACTATTTTTACCCCCTCTAAACTTCATGGTCATTTCTACCTTTTCATTATTGCTTCATTTTTTTAATGATTTTTCTGATTGAATTACTGTGAGCTAAAAATTTATTCGTGATCGAGTTCCATACATGCAATGCTCGAGCATCAATCCCTTCACAGTGTCTATATCTTTCCACAATATTGTTTTATCTTTTATTGTCCTCTACCACCCCATTCAATTATCACTGTTTGTCACTGTCTTCCCATTCATCATCGATTTGCTTGAGCGGGCACCAGTAACATCTCCATATGACCTGTCTCATGCAAGTAGAGCCCAAGGGCACCTGCTTGCTCCAGGAACATAAAGAGCCTCAAACCATTCCATCAGGTCATGGGAATGAGGTCTATAATTGTTACTGGTATCTGGCATATCAAATACAACACGGGTAGCTTGCCAGGCTCTGCTGTGCAGGTAGCATACTCTTGTAGTCATCTCAAAATCTAGCATTTATTGATGAACCATGCGACAACCCGCTGTGATAGGCTGGTCTGCTAGGTGGAGTTCTGATGAGGAGGAAGTCCGGATGTGGAAAATGGAGGTCCTCATGAAGTGGGGGGGGGTGGTCTGGCTTGTTGTGAGGCTCTACTGGGCCAGATTAAAAAAAAGACTGCAGAAGGGTGGATCTTGATGAGCCGGGCTGTGATAGGCTGGTCTGCTGGGTGGAGTTCTGACGAGGAGGAAGTCCAAATGTGGAAAATGGAGGCCCTCATGGAGTGGGGGTCGGCTGGCTTGTTGTGAGGCTCTGCTGGGGTGGCGGGCCAGGGCTAGAACCTGCCATCCCTCCCGGGCACCTCATGAGCGGCTGGGCACAGTGAGAGCCAGTAGCAGCTCTGCCCCATGTCTGTCTCTGGATCAGCATACCTGGGCCAGATTAAAAAAAGACTGCAGCAGGGTGGATATCGATGATCCAGGCTGTGATAGGCTGGTCTGCTGGGTGGAGTTCTGATGAGGAGGAAGTCCGGATGTGGAAAATGGAGGTCCTCATGGAGTGGGGGGTCATCTGGCTTGTTGTGAGGCTCTGCTGGGCCAGATTAAAAAGACTGCAGCAGGGTGGATCTCGATGAGCCGGGCTGTGATAGGCTGGTCTGCAGGGTGGAGTTCTGATGAGGAGGACGACCAGATGTGGAAAAAGGAGGTCATCATGGAGTGGGGGGTTCGTCTGGCTTGTTATGAGGCTCTGCTGGGGTGGCGGGCCAGGGCTAAAACCTGCCATCCCTCCTGGGCACCTCATGAGCGGCTGGACACAGTGAGAGCCAGTAGCAGCTCTGCCCCATGTCTGTCTCATGAAATTAAAAAAAAAAACTATCAAGAAAGTAAAAAACTATCAAGAAAGTAAAAAAAAACATTTTTCACCTGTGAATCACTTACATTAAGTATAATGCCTGTTACATTCTAAATAACATTAAAATTATGTAGACATCTAAAATTATTTCATTAAAACCTAACTTCCTTCCACATCATGCTATGAATCTATTTTCTAAATCCAGTTGACACATGGTTCTTACATTATTCCATCTTCCCTTTAGTCCACAATTCACTCCATTAAAGTTTTCTTTTGAGCTTTCATGAGACCACTCTTGTCTTGATTTATTTTCTAGTTTCACAGTATTCTCTTCCTTTGAGAATTCCCATCTCTTTGAATATTTTTTTAAAATATTAGTGTGCCAAGAATGGGTGGTGAAAATTCTCTGTCTCTAGATGACCCATTTAATTGGTGCCAAAACTAATATGTTGCTTCAGTGTGGAAAATACTATGAACAAATCAGTTAGAGGGTAGGGTGGAATTCTGTCATTTTCCATCCCAAAGGGAATTCCTGGTTAAACACTTGTATCACTTGTATCACTTGTCTTCCTGTTGTTCATCAATTTGCCTGAACAGGCAGTTCGTCAGAACTCCACCCAACAGACCAGCCTATCACAGCCTGGCTCATCGAGATCCACCCTGCTGCAGTCTTTTTTTAATCCGGCCCAGAGCCTCACAACAAGCCAGATGACCCCCCACTCCATGAGGACCTCCATTTTCCACATCCGGACTTCCCCTCGTCAGAACTCCACCCAGCAGACCAGCCTATCACAGCTCGGCTTGTGCGTGGCGCAAAGCAGTCATGTGGTTCATCAGTAAATGCTGGATTTTGAGATGACTACAAGAGTATGCTACCCGCACGGCAGAGCCTGGCAAGCTACCCGTGTCGTATTTGATATGCCAGATACCAGTAACAATTATAGACCTCATTCCCATGACCTGATGGAATGGTTTGAGGCTCTTTATGTTCCTGGAGCAAGCAGGTGCCCTTGGGCTCTACTTGCATGAGACAGGTCATATGGAGATGTTACTGGTGCCCGCTCAAGCAAATCAAAGATGAACGGGAAGACAGTGATACAGACAGGCAGCAATAATGTCTCCATTAGTTGGGAATGAGGTCCATTATTGTTACTGTTTTTGATATATCAAAACACCATGGGTAGCTTCCGTAGCTCTAGGTTCACCCCAGGGGGCCCAGAATTTTTCTATGTCAGTCCATCAACCATGCAAGGCCCATGGTGCAGGGCCCATAGGGCAAAGCCCTGGGTGTGGACAAATCTGTCTCCTGTCTGCCATCTGCCAACACAGCTGGGCACCACAGCCACACCTGCAACACCTCGAGGGGCATGGGCCTGGTTAAACAATTAAGTTTTCAAAATAGTTGATACAGTCTTCTCATGTGCTAAAATAAAAGACAAGTAATTATCTTGTTAATTCATGTCCTTGCCTTTCTACTTTGTGGCATTCTCAAGCTCTGTCTGTCCTACTAGCCTGCATATTGCTTCTTTACTCTGTCCAGGCTGGCCACCTGCTCTTCCTCTAAACTGCCAGTCACCCACGCCTCACAGCTTTGTTCTCACACTACAATCTCTCTGTATCCTATTTGTAATAGCTGTCATGTGCCCTCTGTGGAAACACATAAGTGCGGAAGAGAAGAAAGGACATCATGCATGACAAGAGGAATAGCAATTAACACCTGTACACTTTATCACATGGCCACAAATACACTCCCTGAATGACTTTGCATTCTCTTTTTATTCATCTTCTATTTCTATGTGCTCTTCACTAGCCAATGTACTCTAAACAGAGGGTAACTCAAAATGCTAGACTTGTCACAGAGACAAATGAAATCTACAGGAAGGACCAATAGAAACAAATTAAAGTAACCCCATTTCTTATATCCATTTCTTTCCCAATTCAAACTATGTAATCTATGCAAATCACATTGTATAATCAGGGCCCACCTTAAAACACCAGCAAAATATTAAAGACCATTCTTACAAATGAAAAAAATACTTTAAAAGATGATCATAGATTTAACATTCTGTAACTTTGCCTCCCAAAAATTTTTTGTTAGCAATGTATGTATTTTTCCCCTTGCTGATACCATCCCGTTATAGTAAGTATAGTCAGTAAATGAAAGTAAGTGTAATATTCTTTGTTAATTAATTTTGGCTTAAGTTTCTGCTATACATTGTTTGTTTTGCAGTTTCTGTGAGAATTATATATGAATAAAAGCATTCATACATAGACAGACAGAGAGGCAAAGAGATAGATAGATAGATGGATGGATGGATGGATGGATGGATGGATGGATGGATGGATGGATGGATGGATGGATGGATGGATGGATGGATGGATGGATGGATGGATAGATGGACGGACGGACGGACAGACAGACAGACAGACAGACAGACAGACAGACAGATAGATAGATAGACAGATAGACAGATAGACAGATAGACAGATAGACAGACAGACAGACAGACAGACAGATAGATAGATAGATAGATAGATAGATAGATAGATAGATAGATAGATAGATAGATAGATAGATAGATAGATAGATAGATAGATAGATAGATAGATAGATAGATAGATAGATAGATAGATAGATAGATAGATAGATAGATAGATAGATAGATAGATAGATAGATAGATAGATAGATAGATAGATAGATAGATGATAGATAGATAGATGATAGATAGATAGACAGACAAAGTGCCTGCCATAGAGGCAGGCTGGGAGGGGGATTCAGGGGACTTTGGTAGTGGGAAATAGTCACTGGTGGAGGGATGGGTGCTGGAACACTTTATGACTGAAGCCCAAACGTGAATATCTTTGTAATTGTATATCTCACAGAGGTATAATAAAAAATTTTTACATAAAAAATAAATTTAAAAAAGTCATCAAATATATAGAAAAAATTAATGTAATATACTCTAGGACTTCATATCAGAGATGTATTTAGATGCCTTACTCTACTGACAAAGAAAGCAAATAAAAACTATATCAAACTACAAGACTTTTGCACAGGAAAAGAAACTACCACAGAAACAAAAAGACAAGAAATTGGGAGATTTGTATATATCAGATAAGGAGTTAATAGGCACAATTTTTTAAGAACTTACATGATTCAACAACAAAAACAACTAACCCAAACAAAAATATCTAGGTAAAACATATGATTAAACACTTCATTCAGAAACATCCAAAAAAGATATATGAAAAAATTCTCAACGTCTTGTATTCAGAGATGTATTGAAACTACAGTGAGTTATCACCTCACACCTGTGAGAGATATGGAGTAAAAGATAATATCACACTGCTTCACTCATATGTGAAATTAAGTTACTAAGAAGAAAAGAACTGAAAGAAAGAATTAACAAAACTTCTAGACTTGATGAAAACTAGTGGTGGAAGCTAGTCTCACCACCAGTGGTAGTGAATCATGTTTAAAGAAATCTTATCGAGCCCGCAAAGCTAGACTGAGCTGCTTGTCCCACTTGGAGCAGCCCATGGAGTTTGGGAGGATGGTAAACGACTCAACAGGGTTAGGAGACACATGCGAGGCCACGCTGACCGGACTTGAAGCAGGGATTTGGGCTCCTCCACCTCCGTGTCAGCGGGCGTCGCTATGGGCTCACAGCCTCACAGATAGCAAAGCTGGACAAGGGACAGACCAGACCCACAAAGACCCACAGCTGTACTGTTTGTCCCACATGAAGCAGCCCATGGAGTTTTGGAGGATGGTAAGCGTTTCAGCCCCTGGCAACATAGGAGTCCAACATAGCTCCTAGGGTTAACTGACATATGCCGGGAGGCCACACTGACGGGACTTGGGGGGGGATTTGGGCTCCATCACCTCCATGTCAGTGGGTGTGGCTATAGGCTCACAGCCTCCACAGCCAGCAGAGCCAAACAAGGGACAGACCAGACCCACAGCTGTGGCCACGCAAGCAAGAGGCTTAGATAATTATAAAGGTTAGGACCAGGTCCTTCCCAAGATCTTTCACATGTATACACTATAATGATCATTCTAGTTGCAATAAACCGAGGAGGTTGATGGTATCACTCTCACTCTCTTCACTCTCTTCCTGTTCATCATCGATTTGCTCGAGTGGGCCCCAGTAACATCTCCATATGTCCTGTCTCATGTGAGTAGAGCCCAAGGGCATCTGCTTGCTCCAGGAACATAAAGAGCCTCAATCCATTCCGGAATGAGGTCTATAATTGTTACTGGTATTTGGCATATCAAATACAACACGGGTAGCTTGCCAGGCTCTGCCGTGCAGGTAGCATACTCTTATAGTCATCTCTAAGCAACATTTATTGATGAACCGAGTGGCCATAGCGGTCGCGAGCCGGGTGCTGATAGGCTGGTCTGCTGGGTGGAGTTCTGATGAGAGAGAAGTCTGGATGTGGAAAATGGAGGCCCTCATGGAGTGGGGGTTGTCTGGCTTGTTGCAAGGCTCTGCTGGGGTGGTGGGCCAGGGCTAGAACCCACCATCCCTCCCGGGCACCTCGTGAGCGGCTGGTCACAGGGAGAGCCAGTAGCAGCTCTGCCCCATGTCTGCGAGAGAGGTAAATATTAACGCTTATATAAGTGAGTCGGACTCACCTTATCTCATCAAAATTCCAGTACCATCTCTCCACCACAATCACACCTCTACTGCCACCCCTAACCACACATATCATGAGGAGATTCATCTGAGCCAGTTGTCAGCCAGACTTTTGAGAATGAATGGGAAAAAGCCAATGAAATTAATTATACAGAAGGATGATATTGGACCGTAATCATACTTTCAAACCTGTTGTTAGTTTCCACAGAAAGTAACTTTAGAAAAAGATCACTAGAAAGGTGCCTAGAAAACCTGTGTGGTGCTCACTTAAGAACTGTTTTGGTTGTGTCATAAACTAAAGGTCAGAGTATGTAGCTGTTCTATTCCTCAAAACACCACCACCACATTCCACACCAGGGAGCTCCTCCTGGAAAGAAGCAGTTAGGGAGAGGGGCAGGCAGCCATCTTTTTTTAAGTATATATTCCAGAATAGTCAATGCAGTTGATATCCTTGGCAAATGAAGGAAAGGAAAAAAAAATACATGGTGAAAGATAAAATTTCAGTGATGAAATTATGTCACATTGATATTGTTAATTTTCAGTAAAGCACATCTTAAGTTTAGATATTATTATGCAATGCTAGTTAAATCAAAATATCGAACTTTTAATGATAAAAATTCTTGGTTTAATTGTGTCTGCAAAGTTCTTTAATATGTAAATAACACATAGCACTTCCTATATTAAGATAATGGGCACCACTGTGAAGCTACTGTTTTGCGCACCACAGATTCCTCCCATCAAGTACCTTTTGGGTCATATTAGACAAAGGTCCTCATGACCTCTTAGTGGAAGTCCCTTGCCCAGAGAAGTTCAGAGTCATGCTTTCTAAGCTTGTGAGGGAAATTCCTCCATAAGCCAAAAGGTAAAATGTTACCTCAGGGCAAGCCCCCAAGCATCCCCTCTCCTAACTGGGCTTGATGGGGCTGGAGGCATGTTTGAAGTAGACCACCTGACAGATTGCTCACATCCAGGTGTTTCAAGTTGGTCCATTTTACTTTTTTCAAAGAGACAAAGATTCAAACTATGCAGAACCAAGCATAAATGATTATACGCTGAAGACCAAAAAAGAAAAATGCAAATTAGTCTTCAGAAGAAATCTTTTCAGTTCACGTTTCATTGAAATAATATCTTCCCACTGCTGTTGCTCATTTATCAATTTAGTTTTTCATTATGAGTTTGTTTTCAATTAAAACTCATACTTTTATGAGTTTAGAAGTGCTTTGAGTTTAGAAGTGCTTTGAAGTGTTTTGAAGTTTAGAAGCAGCTTTTTGTCTCACTTCTAAATTGTCCTCGTACCATTTTGAATGGACTGATGGTCTTTCTTTTCCATTTTTATAGCTATATTTCTCCCAATACAATTTGGGGGAGTGAATTTATTGTCCTTCACAACTTGGTCTACCTTGGTCTTCCTTGGTTTCTGTATTTCATGTCACCATTTTTACTACATTCAGACAAGCACTAGTTGGCAAAATTATGATTACCATTACAACACATGACACCAGAGAGCTCGAGATATTTATTGACACAAACCTCTGAGGAAAGGACAGTAAGCTATTTTTCAAATGATGACAGGCTTCACTTGAGATTAGATTATTTATTACAAACTGAAAGGCTTATGTTCTCCAAGGTTCCATATAAGAGGACTGAAAGAGATCACATTACATTTCTCCCAATTCATTATTAAAAGAAAGGCTATACTGAATGAAGTTCAGTCTTTTCCAATACACTCTCTTTAACAACTATTAACACTTAAATTGACATTTCCAAGGGGAAAAGAGAATATGAGAGTCCAGAATAAAGCCTATCACTATCACTATCTTTCCGTTGATCATCTATTTGCTAGAGTGGGCACCAGTAATATCTCCATATGTCCTGTCTCATACTAGTAGAACCCAAAGGCATCCGCTTGCTCCAGGAACATAAAGAGCCTCAACCCATTCCATCAGGTCATGGGAATGAGGTCTATAATTGTTACTGGTATTTGGCATATCAAATACTACACAAGCAGCTTGCCAGGCTTGCCGTTCAGGTGGCATACTCTTGTAGTCACCTCTAAATAAAGCAATTATTGATGAATCGCGGGGGCCGCTAGCGGCGTGAGCTGGGCTGTGATAGTCTGGTCGGCTGGGTGGAGTTGTGACGAAAGAAGTCCAGATGTGGAAAACTGCAGCCCCCATGAAGTCGGGGGGAGGAGGGGTCGTCTGGCTTGTTGTGAGGCTCTGCTGGGGTGGCAGGCCAGGGCTAGAACCCGCCATGCCTCCCGGGCACCTCATGAGTGGCTGGGCACAGGGAGAGCAAGTAGCAGCTCTGCCCCATGCCTGAGAGTCTCTGGTTCAGCATACCTGGGCAGGATTGAAAAAAAACTGCTGCAGGGTGGGTGTCCATGATCTGGGCTGTGATAGTCTGGTCTACTGGGTGGAGTTGTGAGAAGAAAGAAGTCTGGGTGTGGAAACGGCAGCCCCCATGGAGTCAGGGGATGGTCGTCTGGCTTGTTGTGAGGCTCTGCTGGGGTGGCAGGCCAGGGCTAGAACCCGCCATGCCTCCCGGGCGCCTCATGAGCGGCTGGGCACAGGGAGAGCAAGTAGCAGTTCTACCCCATGTCTGAGAGTCTCTGAGAGTCTATTATAATAAAACCTAAATTACTTTATTTGTAATTTTGCCACGTAATCAGAATTTTGAAGTACTGCATATTGAATATGTCTGCTTTCCAGCACTGGAAAACATCTGAAATATGGGCAAATTCTCCTACCAGGAAGTTTTATTAAGATGTTTAATTAAAATTGTGAATTATCACAGAAATCAAATATGAAATGAGAGTCTCTATATGTTAAAACTTCCTGGGTAACCTTAATGCATAAACCCCTCTCCTATGATTCAGCTTAAAGAGTATTCTCCCATTCCCTGAAAGACACACAAGGTGTTTGAAATTCAGCCTCCTGGGTGTCCTGTGACATCACTGCAAGTTGTATTTTCAATCTCCTTCCATACTCATGTTAGCCACCTTTTCACTGGCAGCTAGCTCACTCTTTCCACAGAATGCTGCCTTGCACATTATACACATGCCTTGGGTGTGGCCGGGAAAACCTTTCCTAAGCCCCTCAGTTAAACCGTCATCTTCTCTATTTAAACACTGATTCTGGCTTCCACTACACCGGTTTTTATCTTTTACCTTCCCAGATGCTGTTTTTGAACATGTGTAGGGGGTTGTTCTGAGGGTCAAACTCAGGAGCTCACATTTATAAAATATATACTTTAGCAATTTTAGCACTTACCACTGAGCAGCATCCCAAAATCATCTAAGCTTTTTCTTTGATTTATTCTTCTTTTCTTCCAAATTTCTTATAATCACGTCTGTGAGCTTATAGGTGTATTACTGTAGCATTACACAGCTAACAATGGGCACAAAGTCTATATTGAAAAAATACAAGTTTCAATTGCTGTAAATGTTGCTAGTTACACAAAAGGATGAGAAAATATTACATGATTTTATTTACTTTGAGCAACAACTAAATATCTCTACAATCAGCAATGAATCTTATTCAGATGAGGCTTGCCAGAACAAGACAACATTTCATATAGTTCATAAGGCTATTCCTTTATAAATCTAATAAAACAGGGGCCGAAACAATAGCACAGCAAGTAGGGTACTTGCCTGCATGTGACCCACCTGAGATAAATCAGTGGTATCCAACATAGTCCCCAAGCACCACCAGGTGTAATTCGAGTGTAAGTCAGGAGTAACCCTCGAGCATCACTGGGTGTGGGCTCCCCAAAAAAAACAAACAAAAAAGTTTTTAAAATATAAATATAATATAAAATATAATCTAATATAAAACCAATTAGTCACAAATATCTCCACCTTTTTATTCATTTTAGGATTCTTGGTTTGAGAGCTTTGTCATTAGTTATAAATCCAGGGAAAAATGAACTGAATTAAAATTGTTCATGTCTATAAAAATAAACATTTTTATAAAATGTTTTATAAAAACATTTTATAATGTTTTATAAAACATTATAAAATGTTTTATAAATATAAAACATTAGACCTAAAACCTGAGCTGTGCAGGAGGAAGAGAGCGGCATGGAATGCCTTCAAAGGCATCAAAGAAATAGCTAAAAGGTTTGGTACACTGCATTCCCGCGAACAGCAGGAGGGTTTGCTGAGAGGGAGATATACAGAGGAAGGAGATGACATATAGAGCCCGCCGGGTGGTTGGGATTCGGGAGGGGGAGGGAGACAGGACGTTGGTGATGGGAGATGGGTTTGGGTGGAGGGTGCATCTTGGAACCCTGTGGAGCCAGGACTCCACATGAGCATCCTTCAATTAAAAAAAAAAAGGAGAAAAGGTGGAATAAATAAATAAATAAATATCTGCAGGGCTAGCCACAATGTGTAAAAGAAGAGGGAGAGAGATGCAGAGATAGAAAGAGAGGAAGCAGGGCTACCTGCTATTAAGGCAGCCTGGGGGGTGAGTGGGAGGGGTGGAGTACATTGGTGGTGGAAATGGGGTACTGGTGGAGGGATGGGTGCTGGAATACTGTATTACCAAGAACCAATTGCACCTTTGTAATTGTATGTCTCACGGTGGTATAATAAAGAATAAAAAAAATTAAAAAAAAAAAAAGAAAGAAATAGCTAAAAGGACAAAGAACTTCTGGCTCTGGGCACATTTCTTTGACTCCACCATTCTCCCTGAATTAACATACGCCTCAGAGACCTGGGCCCTATGAAAGCAGGATGAGAATGCTATTCTGGTCTCCCAGAGAGGAATCCAAAGAGCTATGCTTGGAATTTCACGCCTCACTCAAGTGAGAGAAGGAATCAGGAGTTCTGACCTCCGTCGCTATTCCAGAATCAGGGATGCTGTCTCGTTTGCCAAGGCATCGAAAATCAGATGGGCTGGACAAGTAATGCGATTTGGAGACAACCACTGGACTAGAGCCGTTACCGACTGGATCCCACGGGATGTCAAAAAGATCACGTGGCCGCCCACCTACAAGATGGTCAGACTTCCTTGTAAAGACCCTAAAGGAATGGTTTGAGGCTCTTCATATTCCTGAATCAACCAAATGCCATTGGGCTACATTGGCATGTGATAGGGTCCAATGGAAATGTTACTGGCGCCCGCTCGAGCAAATCGATGAACAACGGGATTCAAGTGATCAAGTTGAAGTGATCATTGTCTATAAAACTTCATAAATAAGTGATTAATCATTTATAATCCCGACCACTATGTCTAGCATAGTGTGAGTGTCAGGGATGCCACTGGGGTCCCCAACAGTGCCGGGAAGTGACTTCCCTTCTACCTCCCGCCGGCCGGGGAATGGATGAAGACTCAGGAATCCGATGCAGTTTTAAAAGGCCTTACTTATCACAGGTTCAGGCATACAAATCCACAATAGGAAAAACCCTGTGCTTAGGATTCCTGGCTAGAACCCCAGCCACGTGAAGGCCAAAATGGCAGCCACCACGTGTTAAGGCCCTGTAAAGAGGAGACAAAGACAAGACTCCCAAGAAGGGTGCGAGCTCACAAAAAGAGAGGAGAGAGAGAGAGAGAGAGAGAGAGAGAGAGAGAGAGAGAGAGAGAGAGAAAGAGGAAGCAGGCTAGTTTTATACCCCTGCAACTCAGACCTCCCTCCCACTATTAAGGGAAGCAGGGAGGGTCAAATGCCCTCAGGTAATTTCTCCCAGCACCTCACCTAGGCCCTTTTATATGCTAATGTCTTGAGCCAAGATCTGCCTGGAAAAGCCTTTATAGGGTAGAGAAGGGGGTTTCTGAGATGGCATGTCTCTGTACCAAAGACTAATATTAATGCCAGTTAAATATTTCTCCAAGCCTTCACAAGTCTCGTCTACTTCAAGGTAGTTTTGCATTTTAGTTGCCTTTGAGTTATCAGGGAGCCATGCTGCTTGCTTGGAGGCAAATAGCATTTCTCTCTGGTCTAATTACTTAGAGATCCAACGTGGCCAGGCAAATATGCTGGTAAGATCTAGCTAGTCCCACGATGATTGTGGTAGCATGAGAGAATATTTATACCAGCTAGTACAGAATACATGGTCAGATAAACTGCCACATTTAGACTACCCCCTTATTTACGAAGTGATTTTCAGGAGACAATCCAGAGCAGATGCAGAGGCTCTTAGAGGAGTCCTGCAACATTGTGAGCTCTCAAAAAAAAGACTCACTAATAAATTTCCAGGATGCAGAAAATGCACTAAAACATTTCCAAATACTGCACCTGAAAGTTCATGTTTACTTCAAAATCAAAATATGTGTGAATTCTTAAGTGAGAAAGCCTATTATTTTGAAAATTCACAAGTACTAAGCCCAGAACAAGGTAAAATCAAAGACACATCTTTATGCCGTTTCTTTTCATTTTCCTTCTGCCTGACACGGTTCTCATCCTTCCTGTGAGAACTCATTTTTCCCCTCCCCTTATTAGAGCTATTGTTCATATTCACGCGTCTGCAACAGAAATAGAGAAAATTAACACTGTACCTATCGGACCTGAAGACTGCTTACACGTCAAACCTGTTACCTCTTCATAGAAGTTCTCCTACCTTGCCTTAGAAGAGCACATGACCCTGTAATATCGAGCTCACCCACAGAGGAGATAAGTACAACTTCAGTTCTTTCTAGAACCTTCAAAAATTTATGAATTTCCACTTTCATAAATTCTCTCTATATCCCAAAGAAGCAACAGAACTTATTTTTAGATTTTAAAGTGCACATCTTCACTCAGAGAAGGATGCTGCTGTAAGAGAGACAAATGCAAAAAATCAATTCTAAATCATTCCAATTATTTGCAAATCAAAGGAATCCAAATGGGGGATTTGAGCTTGTTCTGTGCAAAATAAAATGGGTGCAGTGTGTTGCAAATCCAGATTCAAACAAATGAGTACTACTCTTGGATTCAAAAAACTCTCTGCTTATAGAATAAAAAGGTAGAGATAGGTTGAGACACAAAATAACATTATTTGCTTCAAGCTATATCAGGATTAGACCCAATTTTTATTTTTGTTTAGCTATTTATTTATTTATGTATTTATTTATTCTGGGCTTGCATAATTGAAATCAAAGTACCCCAAAGGAATAAACATGAATAGTTTACTTAGAAGTATATAAATATCATAATCACAAATAATTATCACCTCCCAAATCACACAAAATTGCTTAAAAATCTGAGGATTGTCTCCTTCTTGAAGAAGATTTCTGTGATCGTCTGCTAATGTAATGTGTAAACCCAAATTCTTATCCAACACCTGGTACAAGTGAAAAAGCACCAATTTGTGTGAGATTGATTTATTAATTTATTGTTTCACCACATTCTAAAAGACAAAAAAATTAAACGAATTCACCTTTCTGCTTCTCCCTGAGCCAATAAGAAAGCATTGTTACAGCTGTAACCCCATCTTTACCTCCAATTCAACTACGATAGCGTGTGAAAGATGTTTTCTATGAAATTTCAATTAGGGTGAAAGCAGTTTGTTTTGATTTAGCTATAGAGTCGTCATCAGTTCTAGCTTATCCAAACTAAAAATCAGATTGTTTCTACAGTCATTGAGCATCACAAAGACAAATTAACTGAGTATTGTTGCAGGGGAAAAGATGATTCAATCAAAACTGAATCACTAATGTTTGATTTGAAGGTGTTTAAGGTTCAAAGATTGCTGTTTGAAGCCCATGCTGGGAGTCGATGCTCAGTGTATGAAAATCTGCTTCTACTCAGCCCACCATAACCACTAAACTATGAGCTGTGGTGTTGTAGGTTGACCTCTTCAGTTCATGGAAAGTCAACTATCTATTTTAGGCTATTTCTCTTCATCCACAAGTGAAGCTGGCCACAGAGCAGGGCACAAACTTTATTTCAAAAACAAAAGGTCGAAGTGTGCCACAGGGGAACTATAGTCATTCAGACTAGGAACACCCACATATAAATTGCTTTCAAATCAGCACTTTACCCCCCAGCCACAGCAGCTGCAAGTCCTTTGATTGTTCTGGCTTCTATCCTTTAAAATCTGATGCATTCTTATGTGCCCTTGAGTGATGGATTTTTTTTTTGTCTGCCAAGATGGAGATTTTTAGAACACTGGCCCATATCAGTCACAGTTGGCTATTGTTTGAGAAAACAACCCTTCTCTGAAGATGAAAATCAGAGCCATTTCCTAATAAATGTATGAATAACTGTGAAAACTATTTTAGATATGCAAGATTAACTGCCCTAATGGCTTTGGGAAGCCTCCATCTCTGTGCAAATGTGAGCCCTTGGCATACATTATGCCATGGTACAGGAAAGAAATAAAAGTAAAAATACATTTCTCTAATTTGCAAGTGGATTCCCCAGATTTCTATCTCATTTGCTATTCTTGGGTCTCTGTGTTCCTCAAACAATTTGCTCATTTTACTATTTTGTGAAAGGCATACACTTCTCTGAAATTTTATTGGTGAATTACAATGAAAATATATTTAGTGCCTTGCATGTGTCAACCTGGGTTCAATCCCTAGTGCCCCACATGGTTCTCTGAGCACTGCCAGGAGTAATTTCCAGTACAGAGCCAGGAGTAATCCCTGAGCATTGCTGGGTGTGACCCAAAAGCGAGAGAAAGGAAGGAAGGAAGGAAAGAAGGAAGGAAGGAAGGAAGGAAGGAAGGAAGGAAGGAAGGAAGGAAGGAAGGAAGGAAGGAAGGAAGGAAGGAAGGAAGGAAGGAAGGAAGGAAGGAAGGAAGGAAGGAAGGAAGGAAGGAAGGAAGGAAGGAAGGAAGGAAGGAAGGGAAGAAAGGAAGGAAGGAAGGAAGGAAGGAGGGAAGGAGGGAAGGAGGGAAGGAGGGAAGGAGGGAAGGAGGGAAGGAGGGAAGGAAGGAAGGAAGGAAGAAAGGAAGGAAGGAAGGAAGGAAGGAAGGAAGGAAGGAAGGAAGGAAGGAAGGAAGGAAGGAAGGAAGGAAGGAGGGAAGGAGGGAAGGAGGGAAGGAGGAAGGGAGGGAGGGAGGGAGGGGAGGGAGGAAGGAAAGGAAGGAAGGAAGGAAGGAAGGAAGGAAGGAAGGAAGGAAGGAAGGAAGGAAGGAAGGAAGGAAGGAAGGAAGGAAGGAAGGAAGGAAGGAAGGAAGGAAGGGAAGGAAGGAAGGAAGGAAGGAAGGAAGGAAAGGAAGGAAGGAAGGAAGGAAGGAAGGAAGGAAGGAAGGAAGGAAGGAAGGAAGAAGGAAAGGAAGGAAGGAAGGAAGGAAGGAAGGAAGGAAGGAAGGAAGGAAGGAAGGAAGGAAGGAAGGAAGGAAGGAAGGAAGGAAGGAAGGGAAGGAAAGGAAGGAAGGAAGGAACGAAGGAAGGAAGGAACGAAGGAAGGAAGGAAGGAAGGGAAAGAAAGAAAGAAAGAAAAAGAAAGGAAAAAAGAAAATATATTGTTTTCCATTTGTTTATTCCATAAAAATTTACCATTTTAAAAGTTCCTTAAGAATTAAGTGCAGCCAAGATGTATCATAAACTTCTAAACAAGATGAGTTGTCATTAATTTTTTGACACAGAAAATTTGCTTCTAAAGACATCGAAAGCTCTACTTCCGAAGAAGCCCTCTTTGTCACAAAATCCTTCCCCTCACCAGAATATCACCAGCAATTTTAAAACTATAAGAAGTTAAAGAGCACTAGCCTTGCCAATAATAGTTTCTTGAGTTCTTTTTTTTACTCTTAAGAACCATGATTTAAAATATTTTTTAACGTTAAGCCTTTGTACACAAAATGTTCCAGTCCCATGCTCTCCACACCAGTGTCCAATCCCTCCACCACCACCCCACTCTGTCATCCCCCATAGAATTCCCCCACCATGGCAAGCATCCTAGTAAAGACCAGTTCTCTGTTTATGTTGCCTTTGGGTATTTGTTACCTCATTACTATGTTTCTTGCTATAGCTTCTTCAAAATGTTGTGGTTGCTACTGTGGTCTCAAAGTGGCCACAAAGTGATGCCAATGAGTCAGAAGTAGCAGCAGCAGGTCTATGTGTTGGTTTGCAATTCCCAGGTTCTTCAATTTTTTCAAGAATTAGAATACTGAATTATAATAAAGATGCTCAGACTCAGAGCTGGAAAGTAGAAATGTTGTTAAATGGAAGTTTTGTTTAGGCTCTTTAAGGACTCCTGGCATCCCTTATTTGTTGGCAAGTGCTTACAAAAGATGCCAGAAAATTACAATGTCTAGCTGGTCTAACTATTTCTGGGTATTTTTTGCTCCTTATCTTAGTCTCCCTGTTGGCCTAGGCTCCAGGACCAGAGTTTATGGTCCTGGAAATCTTGGAACTGCAGGGGCAGGACTTTGGAAATGAAATGTGTCATGTCAATGGGGGGGAAAGGTGTCAAGGGGAAACCGTTCCTTCCTTCCTTCCTTCCTTCCTTCCTTCCTTCCTTCCTTCCTTCCTTCCTTTCCTTTCCTTTCCTTTCCTTCCTTCCTTCCTTCCTTCCTTCCTTCCTTCCTTAACTGACAAGAGGAACAAATCTTCCAGGCCTAGTTGCCAATTACCTTAGTTTCCCCATCAGCCTAGCCTCCGGGATTGCCCTTATTTTAGCTTCCCTGTCAGCCTAGACTCCAGGGCAGAGTTTTATGTTCCTGGGAAGGTCCTGGAATGCTGAGATAAACATTGGGGTGGACTATGACTCAGGTTGAATGGGAGAGAAATGGAACATCTGGAAAGAAGAAACTGACTTTCTCTCCTACTGGCTAGGGAAACTGAGGCTTTCTCTTTCAAAGCAGTAGGGAGATGGGTCTCCTAAGACTTCAATTTCTCATTTCACAATGATAATCATTAAAACAGGAGAAAAAATAATGATGTAGAAGTTGGGGCTGGAAATTTAAGGAACAGCAACCATGGTGAGCCACAGAGTACAGTTCTCTACAGTAGGAGTGAAAATTAGTATCCAGGTAAACTAGTTGGTTTCATTGGTCACTTTAAGTCTTACCCATCAGAAATAGTATCTGTTGGATGACAGGCCTAGCTAGCTTGGGAGCTTTGCTGTTTTATCCACTCACAGCTTAATCTATTTATATGTTCTTAAGTCAGGGTTCATACTAATGAGATCTCTCTTCTATGTAAATACTGGTAGAGGGTGTGGCAGTTACAGAAGTCACCTTGACTCTGAATGAGTAACTTCTGATTTATACATCTACTAATACTTCTACGTTATCTAGATTGGGTACAGCTCCTCTTTATACCCACTGCACCCAGCGTGGGACTTACCAGGAGACTACCACCCTGGCTACGTTGAAACTATCGCTTAAGATTATACGAAGGATCATACTAGTTTGCCCTCAAGCAGGCGAGTGTGACCCTTTCAGTATATGGAGAACAAGATACTCAGAATCACCCTGGTGCAGATAATAAATAAGAAGGACCTTGTGGGTACCATCTAGATCACATGAAGCCCATGAAATTAAGATGTATTACTTTATACCAGCCCCCTCTCTCTCCAGTGTTTTACATAAGAGATAATCTTGAAAGACGGGATTAGTCCTTGGCATAATCATTTGTTTAGACCTGTAGTAGGGTGTGGCACCACCCTTCTATACTCTTCTACTATCCAGAAGCTGTTAAATTGATCTTTGTTGACAAGACCCTCCCTGTCAACAGTTAGGATTACTTTGGTGTATATAAGGGGACAGATTTGAGGTACACTCCTCTCTTTGATGGGACTCCTCACTGGTGAGATTCACTTTGGTAGGAGACTTGGGCCCTCGAGTAAGGTCTAAGTTCTAACTAGAGCTAGAGGTCTTCCATTATATTGGATTGCAGTGGTAGAGCTTTCTGTACTATAAGCCTTTTTGGAACTGTGCCAGACTCTTGAGTTTTCATACATTCCTGGGCGGCCTCAGAGGTAGAAGAGAACTTCTGTCCTGATACTGTTGGGGACTTCAGCAGCATCCTGACAGGTATCCAGTCAATATAGATTATGGGAGAGCAAGGAACAGCTCTGCCCCATGTGTGAGAGTTCATGAGGCAGTCGGGAGGCATGGCGGGTTCTAGCCCTGGCCCACCACCTCGGCAGAGCCTCACAACAAGCCAGACCACCCCTCCTCACTCCACGGGTGCTGCCATTTTCCACATTTGGACTTCCCTCTCGTCAGAACTCCATCCAGCAGACCAGCCCATCACAGCCCGGATCATCGACACCCACCCTGCAGCAGCTTTTTCCTCAATCCGGCCCAGGTATGCTGGTCCAGAGACTCTCAGACATGGGGCAGAGCTGTTCCTTGCTCTCCCTGTGCACAGTCGTTCATGAGGCAGTCGGGAGGCATGGTGGGTTCTAGCCCTGGCCCACCACCTTGGCAGAGCCTCACAACAAGCCAGACCACCTCCCCTCAATCCATGGGCGCCACCATTTTCCACATTTGGACTTCCCTCTCGTCAGAACTCCACCCAGCAGACCAGCCCATCACAGCCTGGCTTGTGCGGCCGATGCGGCTGCGCGGTTCATCAACAAATGCTTTATTTGGAGGTGTTTAAAAGAGTTTGCCTCCCGCTCGGTAAGCCTGGCAAGCTTCTTGGGTTGTATTTGATATGCCAAATTCCAGTAACAATTATATTGGGTCATTCCCATGACCTAATATAATGGTTTGAGGCTCTTTATGTTCCTGTAGCAAGCCGATGCCCCTGGCTCTACTGGCATGAGACAGGACATATGGAGATATTACTGGTGCCCGCTCTAGCAAATAGATGATCAACGGTAAGATCGTGATCGTGATCGTGATAGATTATGGGGTGACAGGGAAAGATAGCAGCAGATAAAAGAGACATGCCTCCCCTTCCCACACCCCACTCCCAGCCAGTCCCAGACCTTCAACCCTTCTCTCACCCTGGCTCTCATTCTCTTCACACACTTATCTTTGCCAGATAGAAGGATCAGGTTGGCATGGTCATGAGCCCAGATGGAAGGCAGGGTGAGGTAAAGCTCATAGGCCAGACAGACAGCAGAATTGGACAAGGGTTTTACTCTTAGATAGACAGCAAGCTAAGAAAGTTGGAATGAGACTACAAATGAGTACAGTCCAAGAGAGGTACTGTGATAAGACCTCAAACTAGGAAAGTTTATACTGGATGGAGAACAGCACAGGGACAAAACCAGCCCATCATTCACTGGAGGCAGGAAGATGATGAGGAACAGAACCAAGAAGTCATAAATGGAAACTGGGGAGCACAAGAAAGGAAGAGTGGCATTGTACTTGAGTAAAAAGAGAGTCCTGGACATTTGGGGAGAGATCTAACCCATCAATTTGAAGCATACAGTTAACTTTAACTTCTTAACCTTCATAATTGTATATGCAAATCTTTCATGCAATACTCAAGAACCTACCAGCTCAGGAAAATTGGCTTTCATGGTAACAGTTCCTGATACCTTAAGCAACAGTAATAGGGATCATCATCAGTGACAATAGTTTGAAAAAACTCCTTCAGTAGAAATGACTCAGGAAGTCTGACATATAGTCAATGAAATCATACTTTAGGGCTAAAAATCATTGAGGATCTGAATGAAAGAACTGATTTATGCATGGTTGAGCCTTAGTTTATTTTATTTATTTTATATCATTTTTTGAACACAGTATGATTCACAATACAGATAATGACAGGGTTTCATGCATACAACCTTCCAACACCACACACTCTACTAGAGTGTGCACTTTACTTTATCATTGTTTCAAGGCCCTCTCTCATCCACGATTACCACCACCTCCACCAACTACCATGTAAACTCAGTTCTATAGACCAGTTCTCAGGTTCTATTGTCTTTATATTCGGGTATGTGTGTGTCTTTGTGTCTGTGTGTGTGTTTCTATGAAGAAAGCAAGTTTTTCAATTGCCCCAGTAGAGAAACATATTCTGCTCAGCTGTGTCCCAGAATATGGGCAGATGATCTACTGGAAACTTGTAGTTCTTTAATGAGATTCATGTTACCTAGAACCAATTGATAAGAAAACATGGTATAATGTCTGCATGGACAGAAACATGATAAATATACCAAAATCAAAGAAAGGGGGCCAGAGCGATAGCCCAGTGGGTAGGGCGTTTGCCTTGCACGCGGCTGGCCCATGGTGGCCCGGGTTCGATCCCTGGCATCCCATATGGTCCCCTGAGCACCGCCAGGAGTAATTCCTGAGTGCAGAGCCAGGAGAAACCCCTGAGCATTGCCGGGTGTGACCCAAAAAAGCAAAAAATAAATAAATAAATAGATAGATAAATAAATAAATAATTAATTAATTAAAAAGTAAAAAAAAAAAAAAGAAAGGTGAGACAGCCATTGGGCTAGCAATCTAAGAAAATTTATGTATAAAAATATTAAAAGTGACCTGAAAAAAGATAAAGTTGTAAAGGTTGCATATCTTTGATATTATTTCAAGTAAGGCGTCAAGTTTCAGGCATACTGTCTTGGAATGGCTAAGGTAGCTGATGCATAGTGTATTATGCCCTCTGCTTAAGAGTGAAATTTAAAAAAAAACAATCTATGTCTCGCTCAATGCATTGTCCCTGTTCCTAGTATTTTACATATCTTTGCTGATGTGGATCTCCTTTCTCCCATCTTTCATCACTTCAAAATGTGAAGCTCCCTCACTTTTAAAATGACACCTATTTCGAAATTCCCCCAACATTCTTCAGATTTCCACCTATGACACTGGTCAGACTCTCATAAACCTTTGGTTGATTTCTACATGCTGTTTTTGGCTCACATCTTCCTGTTATGAAGCTGTGAAACCAGTTATTTATCGATGACAAGTAGTTAACTCTTTGTGTGTATGAAGTTAGAGAAACTTACTTAAAATATAAGAAGAGAAAAATGAAGTCATGAAATTTGTCTATAAATGATAGACATGGAGATTATCATGCTTAGTGAAATCAGTCAGAATGAAATGGACAGATACAGAATGACTGCATTCATCTGTGGGATATAAATATATACTAGTGTTCTACTAATTGATGGAAGTGGTAATTCCAGGCTAGAATTGAGTATTGAATGTAGGAAAAGGGATTTACATGATAACCCCTAAATGTATGTATGGCAAGCCACAATGTGCAGGAGTAGGGAGGGAGTGGGAGAGGAGAAGGATGAGAGAGAGAAAGAGAGAGAGAGAGAGAGAGAAGAGGCAACGTGCCTGTTATAGAGGCAGGCTTGGGAGAGAAAAGGGAATCTAGGGACATTGGTGGTGGGAAATGTGCACTAGTGGAGGAATGGATATTGCAACATTGCATGACTGAAACACAATCATGAACAGCTTTGTAAATGTATATTTCACAGTGTTATAATAAAAATAAATAATGATAGAAAGAGTAGAATAGAGTGATGCATATTCAAGAGATAATATAGGCTTCTCCAAATGGATCAGTTTGACAATAATAGTTGGAAACAGTAAACCAAAACTAGAACCAAGCATTGAAAATAGGTAAAGGGGTACACTTGATAACCCTTCAGGGTCTGTATTGCAAAACACAATGTACGTTGTGTTGGGACATGTGCA
The DNA here is from genome assembly GCA_021461705.1 of Cryptotis parvus. NCBI lineage: Eukaryota > Metazoa > Chordata > Mammalia > Eulipotyphla > Soricidae > Cryptotis > Cryptotis parvus. Next base: position 33,199 of record JAJIBD010004849.1, read on the forward strand.
GTAGTGGAGGGATGTCTTTTGATACGTTGAGTTTAGGGGACCAGAGAGAGAGCCTGCCATACTCTCCACCCAACCTGTCTGTTGTGCACCATAACGGGAAAAAGGGGGAAAGTCCCTTGAGGGAGAGTGAGGACACGGAGCCTTAAGAAAAGAGCCTCTGCAGAGAGATGATTCTTTTTATTCCAGACAGTCCTAGGTTTATACCTTAACAGAAGGCAGGGAACAAAGGAAAAACACATCTGGAGTAGGGGGAATTTCACACACAAGCCCACAAATAGATAAGCAAGGTGTTTTTGCATTAGAATGGGGAGCAGGGTGTTTTGGCTTTACATTCTCCTTAGCCAGCAGTTAGTTCACTCATTGGTGCCTGATGGGCTAGACACAAGGACCAAATGTTGCAGTCTGCTGGCCCAGGAATGGAAGTGGCGTTGACAGGCCGGAAGTCAAGGAGGCCCTGCGGGAGGGAGGAGCCACATAATGCTTGTCCACTTGGGCCAAGTCTCAGGAGCTCACCCTCGATCCCAACAGTTTCCCCTGTCATTCCCTGCAAAGCCCCGTAGAGGTATGGATGTTGGAACACTGTGTGACTGGAACCCAATCATGAACAGCTTTGTAATGATTTATCGCAAAGTGATTAATGAAAAAAAATAATATAGGTTTCTCCATAGAAGAAAAAGTCTAGAGTATATATCTCAGGTTGAGAAGTGGGCAAATGACCCCAGGGTGGAGAATGAGCCAGAAGTTAATGAATTACACTTTTTAGGTGGACCTGGGGGTGAATTTTCAAGCTGACAAATGCACCAAGAAGTTGACTGACTCGACTAATAAACACAACCAAAATGCAACAGTGACACTCATCTCTGGATTAAGCTTAATCTCTGTAAGTGAAATTGTGAGGACTCAAAGGAAATGAGATCCTGTCCTAAGCATCATAATCACCATTTCAGTGTTAAAGATAGATGGTCATGGTTAAAGATAAAGAAAATTCACCAATTCTCGAAAACCGACCCCTTTAGCACTGTGTCACAAGAGAAAGAATATCTGAGACCGAAGAGACAACCTACATGAAACACCAGCATGTCGACACTAATCCCTGAAAACCACAGTGTACTACACAACCTTTTCCCTCAGGGTACCCATTTCATGTTTCTAGTTTGTTTGTTTAACTTATGATTCTTTTAATTTTCTCAACTTAAGCCCTTTGTAGATAGATTACTTCATCTGGCTCGTTATTTTACCAGATAAATAAAACTGACAGATAGCTGTCAGTCTAACTTAGCTCATTACCTATGCTCAGTGTTTTAGAACATTAGTTTTATTCTCTAAAAGAGCAAACAATTTTAAGTATGTGTAACTTTGAAATAAATTCAGTGCTCAATAACTGACCAACATAGAAAGTATTCCAACAGTACACAAATAATATTTAATTGAAGCTGAGTATAAATGAGTACCAGGGGACACTGATATTCATTTATACTCAGCTTCAATTAAATATTATTTGTGTACTGTTGGAATACTTTCTTTTTTTTAAATATTTTATTACACCACCATGTGATATACAATTACAAAGATGTTCATGTTTGGGTTGGAATACTTTCTATGTTGGTCAGTTATTGAGCACTGAATTTATTTCAAAGTTACACATACTTAATAAATGAAAGTAACTGAAAATTCGCTTTTGAATTTTGGATCTAGGCTATATGTACCCTGGTCAGTTACCTCTGCCTTCTCCAGAGCAGCGAGATGTACACAAAAACCATGACTGCATACATGTTCTGTGGGTGCTCTGACTTTGCAACAGGAAAAGTTAGTTGTTACATAAAGGGATCACATCTTTCTTCACTGAAAACCAAAACAGCAGCTTTATAACATTAGTTTTAGTAAACAATATGTAACTAATCTTAAATTAAATTAACTAATCACAAATTAAATGAAATATACCATGGGTGCTCAGGAAGCTGACCTTAGGAAAGGCACACTGACATTCTCCAACTATTCAACCCAAAAACTGAAACTTCCTCTTCCTAACTTTTAGTGTAACACCTTGCTTCCTATTTTACCAAAATAGTGGTATCTGTCATTTAATTTCTATAGCTTTTATAGAAATTAAATCTGTTTGATGTCTAAATCGTAACTAATCTTCAAGTTTCAGGACCTCCCTCTGGATAGATAGATGAGAAGCAATAGGGAAAGGGGTCAATGGGAATTGAGGTACATCAGTGACATTAGGGAATGATGCAGATAACTATCCAAACCATAGGGCCATTAACTCTGAAATCATGAAACCCAAACTTTAGCAACCGAACTTAAAGGTGCCTGACAAGCTACACGCTTGGACTGGGGCTGAGGGTAGGAGAGAGAACTTGGTAACCCTGGTGGAGGATGAAATGTGGTGATATTGGTGATGAAACACTGTATGTCAAAAACCAACCCTGAATAACTTTGTAACTTAAACAAAATTGAATGGGGAGCATTTGCTTTGGAAGATTAAAAAAAATCTCCCTTCTAAAATTCTAAATTCTATCTTATACTCCTCTACCCAAAAAGTTTTCAAAGGTTTCACATCCTTCGGCAGAGCTCCCTAAAACTGACCTGCCTCCAAATAAAATGACCCTCCCAGATCATTCCTATGTATATGCTATATAAGTATTGTCTTCTTTTTGTGTCTTATAGTCTTCTGGAAAACGGAAAGTGAGCACAGGTTACAAGGCATTTAGGGAGGTGCAATCCTAGATCCCAAGTGAAGGAAAAGGGTGAGAAAGATAGCACAGGACTTACGTCACTTACCTGCATATGGTTGATCCCAGTTTTATGGACTTGCGTGCCCCACCTCCAGAACTTCAGGATTGACCCATTGCCCACAGTAGGGAATAAAACCCCAGCACCACAGAGTGAGGCCAACACACACACACACACACACACACACACACACACACATGCACACACACGGAGTTAAAATGGTAAACATTGCAAGATGAATATAACTTATACTCCATGATAAGCATATAGAATCTCACTAGGTCACTTTATACGTCACACATTCAGCTTACCCAGAATATTTTCAGACAGACTAGGATTACAGATGTCTCCCGTGAACTGCTTTCGGTGCTCTCAAGTAATTTCCTATATAGTGAAAACTCTAAATTATTCAGATTCAAACCCTACTTAGAAGCAACTGGCTATTATTTTTGAGAAAGGAAAAATTATATGCCTGTCCAAGAGGAGGTTAGCTGAAAGTTAGACCATCTGTTCATCATTCAAAAATGTTCCTCAGGGGGCTGGCATGATAGTACAGTGGGTAGGGCATCTGCCTTTCATGCAGTCAACCCAGGTTCAATCCCGGCATCCCATCCTCAAGCACCACCAGGAGTAATTCCTGAGTACAGAGCCAGTAGTAACTCCTGTGCATCGCTGGGTGTGACCCAAAAAAGCAAAAAAAAAAAAAAAAAAAAAAGTTCTTCAAATTCACAAGTATGCAATGTGGTGAAATGATGTTTTACATGATAATCTCTCGGTATCTATATTGCAAACCATTATACTCAAAGGGAGAGAGAGAGAGAGAGAGAGAGAGAGAGAGAGAGGAGAAAGAAGGAACAACAATGGATAAACATCTGTAATACCTAACGATGCCTAAAAAATAGAAAGCTACATGAAACTGTTTAACAAATAAAGTCATGAGACTTAAAAAAGAAATAAAAGGTTACATTTTTAAGAGACATTAAGTATTTTAGTTACTTGTTTAAACTTCCTCTTCTCAACCCTTGCTAAATAACTCCAACTTTAAGTTTTCATCTAGTTCTCTGCAGGAACCTCTCCTGAACCTCTCCCGGCGGTTTCTCCTGTAGGCTGCTCTCTCTTTTGGGGGCGGGGGGCATCTGTGCGGGCTCCTCTCCTCAGGGCCTCTCACTTCCAGATGTCTCTCTTCAAAGCTTCATGCTTCTGGTCCTCACCCAGGACGTATAGTGTCAGGACCTTTTTCCTTAGGTCCTTTCTGCTCAGGATTGTTCTCTTCAGGGCCTTTTTTTCTCTGGACTCCCTGGTTATGTCCCTAGTTCCTTGTTTCATCTTTTGCTACTATGTCTTGTGTCTCTGAATCCCTACCTAATCCTTTGAGTTCCTCCATGTTGCTGTACTGCCAGTGGTCCTAATACTCAATAGCCCTGAAGCTCTGGAGCCTTGTAGCTTTGATGCCAGCCCTCCAGCTCAGGCCCCAGGCCCTGTGGCTCTGATGCTGACCCTTGGGCCTAGGCATCAGGAGCAGCTTCTCCTCCCTGGAGCTGGTCTTCCAAGCACCAGAGGCTCCATGGCCTAGGTGCTGGCCAGGCATCAGAGGCTGTGACTCTCTTGTCTGGAAGCCCCTACCAGGACACTCTCATGGGTCCCCTATTCATAGTCTCAGCCAGGTTCAGAACCCTGGCCTCAGCTGTCTTGACGGACCTTGGGAGGTACTTTGCCTTTAAGATCCCACAGTAGGGAAATGGTAATGGCAGATTAAGACTCACCATTGAATATACACAAAGAGACTTAAGTGATAAACTCTAAATATCTGCAGGGCTAGCCACAATGTGTAAAAGAAGAGGCAGAGAGATGCAGAGACAGAGAGAGAGACAGAGAGAGACAGAGAGAGAGAAAGAGAGGAAACTGGGGTACCTGCTATTAAGGCAGCATGGGGGTGGGCAGGAGGGGTGGGGTACATTGGTGGTGGAAATGGGGCACTGGTGGAGGGATGGGTGCTGGTATACTGTATTACCAAGAACCAATTATGATCACCTTTGTAATTGTATGTTTCACTGTGGTATAATAAAAAATTAAAAAATAAAAAAAAAGATCCCACAGTACTTTATATATTAAATTAATTACCTGATTTTGAATAGTTATGATGTAAACTCTTTAGATTTGAGATTATTCTAGTACCTAGGAAATTTTTGATGATTTATTAATGCAAAATATTTTGTTTTATTTTATGTGGAAAGGTTAAGGGCATCATAAAATAAAACAAAAATATTTTGTTTTATTTTATGTGGAAAGGTTAAGGTCACACCCACAAGTGCCAGGGTTGTGGTTCCTGTTCCTGGTTCTGTGCTCAAGAGTGACCCCTGGTTGGGGCTGGAGCGATAGCCCAGCAGGTAGGGCGTTTGCCTTGCACGCGGCCAGCCCATGCCGGCCCGGGTTCGATTCCCAGCATCCTATATGGTCCCCGAGCACCGCCGGGAGTAATTCCTGAGTGCAGAGCCAGGAGAAACTCCTGAGCATTGCCGGGTGTGACCCAAAAAGAAAAAAAAAGAGTGACCCCCTGGTAGTACTCAGAGGGGTTTGAGTACACAATGGGTTATCTGTGGTACCAGAAATTTGAACTGGAATCAGTGAGATGCAAGGCAGTATCTTGACCCATGTACTATCTTTCCAGCCCCATGTGAAGTGTTTTTAGTAACTGAGGGTAGAGGTTGAGGAAGAGGAGAGACAAACGCACATTGAAGTTAGCAGGTGGCTTGCTAGATAAGATCTAATCTACACGCCAAGAAAAGCATCTGTTGACTAAAAAAATATGTGGGTTACACCCAATATACATGTTTCTTATTACCCCATTCTTCTTTTACGTCATCAGGCAAGGTCTATAGTTACCTTGCTTATCCTATCTCTCCTATCTCTGCTCCAAATTGTCTTTCTTCAGACAGCTAATTAAATCCTTATCATTGATATGTCCTACTTTTGAGTGTCAAGATAGTTGTAGAGAGACAATACAGCCTAAGACAAATACCAAGTCCAATGTATCCCAGCTTCACGGTCACTAACTTTTGGCTATTCTGCTCAAAGATCCACAGATTTGTTTGTCAGGAGGAGGGGATGTACAATAGGTGCATTCTCGCTCTCACCATCTCCATAATGCCCACAATAGGCCCTATTTATCCATTTGAACATTCAAATAAGAAATGTAACTTATTTCTTACTTCAAGATGAGTGTGTTTCAATAAGCCATTTTTATAAAATGAGATCGTTTATACAATTCCATTTGGCTTGGCTAATATTTGTAAATATTATATAAATTTGACCTTTGGATTATGCTGGTCACAGAAAAAATGTCGTGTCAAATTTCAAGCAGAGGCATAGTATTTCAAGTTCCCTTCAAGCTCTTCCTGGCACTAAAACACTACCAGATTCCACATCTTCCCCCATAGTGATGACTGTCAATGTTCCATTGTGTGGGGATTTGTATAGGAACTTGGAGAGTAAAGGACACTCTCCTAACGTGGCACTTCTACCTTAAATAGACTCTTGAGATGTCTTCCAGAAGAAAATTTTGGGAATGGTAAGGCACTTGCCTTGCAAACAGTTGACCTGGGTTCAATTCCCAGCAACAGATGTGGTTCTCCTGTGTTCAACCAGAAGTGATCCCTAGTTACAGTAAGCCCCAAACATAGCCAAGTTCAACCCCCAAAAAAAAATCGGATCTTTGAATTAGGTTTCCCACTGTCTCAAAAAACATATGCACACCATTATTCATTGCTGCAGACAATACAATATTTAAGATATTAAATCAATCCTCCAACTATAGATGAATGAAGTATGGTGATGTGGTATATATACGCAATGGAACACTAAGCAATTGCAAGGAATGATAAAATCGTGCAATTTGCTGCAACCTTGGTGGGAACTGGAAGACACATGTTGAGTGAAGTAAGTCAGAAGAAAGACAAATACAGGATGACCTCACTGATCTGTGGTGTATAGAATACCAGATGAGGAAATACACTGTATTAAAGGGAGATGCCTAGATCAGCCTTGACGCCAGTGTTTGGAGAGTAGAAAAGGAAAGAAATCAAGGAGGAAGAAGAGAACGGAAGTAATGGCTGAACAGAAATCAGGACTTTAGTTACTCTATTTATATGGGTGAGTGATGTCGCCATTTCTACAAAACACAGATTCAACGACACTGAAAACATGAAATCTAAGTTGCAATCAGTGGAACTTTGCAATGTACCTGTCAAGTTGACAGGCGGGGGGGGGTGGGGGTTTGGGGAGGAAAAGAATATGGGGACACTATGAAGAGAAGTTGACAATGGTGGTGGGATTGGTTTTGAAATATTATATGGCTAAAATTCAACCATCAATAGCTTTGTAAATCACTTCTATAAATAAAAATATCTTAAATACGGGGCTGGAACAATAGTACAGCATGTAGGGCATTTGCCTTGCACGCAGCTTTCCGGGTTCAATCTCTGTCATCCCATATGGTCCCCTGAGCACTGCCAGGTATAATACCTGAGCACAGAGCCAGCTGTAACTCCTGAGCATTGCCAGGTGTGACCTAAACAGAAAAAAAAAGAATTAGGTTTCTCAAGTATGCCCATGTTGCAATTTTGTAAAAAAAAAAAAAAAAAAAAAAAAGGTAACTTTATTTTTTTAAGTAGTTATCTTATTGGGGAACACTGTGTATTTAGGAGTTTTCGGTTGGTTGATTTTGGGGTCTTTATTGAATCACCATGCCACCCGCACAGCAGAGCCTGGCAAGCTACCCGTGTCGTATTTGATACTCCAAATACCAGTAACTATTATAGACCTCATTCCTGTGACCTGATGGAATGGTTTGAGGCTCTTTATGTTCCTGGAGCAAGCAGATGCCCTTGGGCTCTACTAGCATGAGACAGGACATATGGAGATGTTACTGGTGCCCGCTCAAGCAAATCGATGATGAACGGGAAGACAGTGATACAGTAATACACCATTCTTTAATCTCTTACATGTTTATAGTATCTCCTTCAAAAAATACTAGTGACAATTTGATCCCTTCTCACAGATCAGGTTCTTTGGCTTTTCTAGGCCCTAAGGAAAGATGCAGAGCAACAAATATTTACAGTAAGAAGAATCCTTAAGGTAGTATCTCTAAGGCTTGGGAGATGGCACTAAGGGCTGGAGTACATGCCTCGCACACACAGTACCCAAGTTCAATTCCTGTCACCACATGTCTCCTTACTCAGAACTACTGGGAGCTCCAGCCCCATAGTATTGCATCACTAAACCCAAAAATCCAAAACACGTAGTCACATTGCTGGTCAAATATCACCAGAAGTAGTCCTCATCCCCAAACACTGCTAAGCAAAACACAAACACACACACACTCTCACACACAGAGAGATAGAGAGAGAGAGAGAGAGAAAGTGAGAGAGAGAGAGAGAGAGAGTTTACTGGTGACAGATCCTTTCCTTACTGCTTACTGTCCAGGATGGTATTTCAACCTACAGCTACCACTTTGTGAACAATGCTAATGTACTATCCTAAAACCTAATTGTAGGATCAAGCACTTATACTTTAGGGATAGATTAGAACTAGTAAGAGTTCCATGAGTTGACAAGGCAAGAAAGAAAGCAGAAAGTGTAGCAATTTTATGGAATTAATCATAACGTTTAGCATTTCTGAATAGGAAGATCAGAAAGTCCTTTCACAAATGTGAAAGGATTAAACATTTTACTGAAATCTGTGAAATATAAAGAAACAAAGTCAAGGAACAGACAAAACCAAACCAAAAAAATTCCCTGGGATTCAGAATACAAAAGCTAAGTAAAGTTAGGAGGGCAAAGGGGCTTAATAGATTATAGAGGGGTATTAATATGCTGTTGATGTGACAAAAAGCATTTGAAAAAACTAAGGGTTATAAACCAATGCTACCTTTTTTAAAAGTGTTTCAGTGAAGTCATGAAATTTGCTTATAAATGGATGAGTATTGCGAATATCGTGCTGAGTGAAATGAGTCAGAAGGACATAGAATGTATGCACTTATTTGTAGAATGATTGCACTTATCATAGAATGATTGCACTTATTTGTGGAATATAAAAGCACAGTATGAGACTATTACCCATGAGCAATAGAAAGGGCCAAGAGGACTGGCTGACAGGTGGAAGCTTCTCACAAGTCAGGGAAGGGAGGAGGGCAGTTAGAATAGAGAAGGGACCACTATGACAATGACAGTTGGAAATGATCACTCTGTACAAGAATTGATGCCTCAAAGTAGGTAAAGGGATATGCATGTTAACCATAGAGTACCTGTACCTTAAAACATGACCAAAAGGAAAGAGAGAGAGAGAGAGAGAGAGAAAGAGAGAGAAGGAAAGTGTCTGCCGTAGAGGGATGGGGGTAGAAGGAGCAAAAATTAGGACACTGTGTTGGGAAATGTACACTGGAGAAGAGATGGGCATTGGAACTCTGTATGACTGAAACCCAGTCATGGACCACTTTGTAACTATTTATCTCATGGTGATTTAATTCTTTTAAATGTTTTAATAAAATAAAATTAAACGTGTTTTAATTTTAAAATACTCAATATCTGTGAGAGCATATGTCCCAGGAATTCTTTGTAGGTTTTAATTTTAAAATATTTTTCATATTTATTTTTTAAATATTTTTATTATACCACCATAAGATACACAATTACAAATATGTTCATGTGTTTGGATTTCAGTCAAACAGTGTTCCAGCATCCATCCATCCACCAGTGCCCATTTCCCACCACCAATGTCCCTAATTCTGTCCCTCATCCCCCATGGCAGGCCCTTTATCTTTTCTCTCTCTCTCTCTCTCTCTCTCTCTCTCTCTCTCTCTCTCTCTCTCTCTCTCTCTCTCTCTTCCCTCCCTTACACATTGTGGCTTGCAATACATACATTTAGAGGTTATCGTGTATATCCCTTTGCCTACATTCATTGTTCAGTTCTAGGCCAGTATTATCATTTCCAACGATTAGTAGCACACTGTTCCCTTCTCTGTCTTACCTAACCTCTGACTCCCCGCTTTTTTCTTTAATACCTTGAGGGATACACAGTTTAACAAGATACAGTAAAATGGACATATGGTGCTGATAAATTACATGTCCTGGAGGTTCTCAAAATATCTACATCAGTGTGAGCTACAAGAACATTGTAACTCTGTGACAGATGAGGCAGAATGCCAGCAGTTGTAAAACTCTGCTATTTAAAAAATCCTTAAACCTGCCTAAGTAAAACAGTGCAGCTCTGCAAGATAAATTGCCCTTATCAGACATCTACAAGATAACTCGTCCTTATCTGCTTCTGATTTTATTTATTAACTGAGTCTCTAAACTACTGCTATAATGATGGAAATAGGCTTTTTTAAAAGTACTACAAATGTATTCAACTTGCCAGTTGAAATGACGTAGAGCAAGAAAAAACTATTTAATGGGCATATTTAGATATCCAAATGTCTCTAGAATGTAGTATGCTTTGCTTTGTGACCTCTGTTTATAATAAAATAGATTTAAAGCCTTTCAGCATCTGAAAAATGTACATGTGGTCACAGTTTGGAAAAAATATTACTGTATGTTTATCTTTTTTATTTCACCAGTGTGCCCTTCGGTGAATGAATCCAAGACATTCAACAAACTTAAAGGAATTTAGATGAAGGGAAATGCAAAATTATGATATGATTTTCTAAAAAACATTACAAATACTGATTAATACTCGGCTGAATGTAGTTTAAATACATTTAAATATTAGGTGTATCCACTAGAAGCATAGATAGTAGCCAACCTATTGTCAAACTGTCCTTACATCTTAACTCTCTGATACTCTGGTTTCTCTTAAGATTAAATCATTCTTTTGCCTTTTACATCTTAATTCTCTATGGCAATTTATAAAATGCAAATTTACAAACCCCATCAACATACTATGGTTTAAGCCAACCCCATCAAAAAATGGGGAGAAGAAAAGAACAGAAGCTTCCAAAAAAGAAGAAATTCGAATGGCCAAAAGGCATATGAAAAAGTGTTCTTCATCTTTAATCATCAGGGAGATGCAAATCAAAACAACAATGAGGTACCATCTCACACCACAGAGACTGGCACACATCCAAAACAGCAAGAACAACCAGTGCTGGCGTGGATGTGGGGAAAAAGGGACTCTGATCCACTGTTGGTGGGAGTGCCGACTGGTCCAGCCCTTTTGGAAATCAATATGGGCATTCCTCTGAAAACTAGATATTGAGCTCCCATTTGATCCAGCAATAGCACTCCTGGGAATATACCCGAGAGACCGAAAAACACATAGCAGAAACACTATCTGTACTTCTTTATTCATCTCTGCGCTATTCACTATAGCTAGAATCTGGAAACAACCTAAATGCCCGAGAACAGAGGACTGGCTAAAGAAACTGTGGTTCATCTACACTATGGAATACTATGCGGCTGTCAGAAAAGATGAAATTATGAAATTTACCTGCAAATGGATGGACATGGAGACTATCATGCTGAGTGAAATTAGTCAGAAGGAAAAGGACAGATATAGAATTACTGCATTCATTAATAGGACATAAATAGATACCAGTGTTTTACTAAATGTGGGAAATGGTAATGGCAGATTAAGACTCACCATTGAATATACACAAAGAGACTTAAGTGATAAACTCTAAATACCTGCAGGGCTAGCCACAATGTGTAAAATAAGAGGGAGAGAGATGCAGAGACAGAGAGAGAGACAGAGAGAGAAAAAGAGGAAACTGGGGTACCTGCTATTAATGCAGCATGGGGGGGTGGGCAGGAGGCGGTGGGGTACATTGGTGGTGGAAATGGGGCACTGGTGGAGGGATGGGTGCTGGTATACTGTATTACTAAGAACCAATTATGAACACCTTTGTAATTGTATGTTTCACTGTGGTATAATAAAAAATCAAAAAAAAAACATACTATGGTTTAGTAGGAACAGGATGGCACCCTAGAGTCTGCGTCTTTATAATTCTTCATGAGGGATTCTAGCGATGAATTAGGATTGAGATTCACTGTCCTTAGGGCACAGAGAACCCACATATTTCTGTTACTTTGAGTTGCCATAACCCTATATGGTTATATTCTATAACCTGTTCTATGAGACCCTGAAGACAGAGATCTTCTAAAGCCCAGCTTCTTAAACTGTTGGTTGCAGCCCCATGAGAGGTTGAGTAACTGAATGTGCTTAGTGGGGGAACCGCAGGATCCACGACAATATTGGGGGATGCTCCCATTTATCTCAAGGACCGGCGCCATATGGACAAACCACAAGTTCAGCTCAGTTCCAATAGCCTATACTAAGTACTAATAATAAAACTATAAATACAATAAATAGAAATATAATAAAATAAACTATAAATATATATTTATATATACATTTATATGATTACTGTATCACTGTCTTCCCGCTCATCATCGATTTGCTCGAGCGGGCACCAGTAACATCTCCATATGTCCTGTCTCATGCTAGTAGAGCCCAAGGACATCTGCTTGCTCCAGGAACATAAAGAGCCTCAAACCATTCCATCAGGTCATGGTAATGAGGTCTAAAATTGTTACTGGTATTTGGCATATCAAATATGACACGGGTAGCTTGCCAGGCAACCCAAAAAAGAAAAAAAAGAAAGCCTGAGTATGGTCATATAGCCTGAGCAACTCCGAGGCTTGGTCTAAAAATATCTATAAATATAATATAAATACATAAAATATATAAATATAATGATTAAAACACTTTATTAGTAGTACTAAGTAGTACTAAGTGCTACTTAGTACTACTTAGTACTAAGTACTAAGTAGTATAAGTAGTACTAAGTACTACTAATAAAAAAAATAAATAATAATAATAAAAAAGCTCTGCTATTACAAACCAGGATAATGGGATTTCCCAGACCTCTAGTTCTTGGTTAGAACTTGGACCATGCACTAGACCACAGGTCTCACACCAAAGCAGATCATTCTACAGCAAGTCAGTCCTCTTTATATACCCAAAAGCCATAATCCTTTCTTCAGAGAGGACAGTGTCAACAAAGATCAACAAATCAGCTTTTAGGTATAGATGTAGGGTGGTGCCACACTTTATTTTCAGGCCTAAACAAATGATTATACCAGGGCTTAGTCCCTTACTCTGTAATTATCTCTTATGTCAAAACACTGGGGAAAGAGAAAGGGCTGGTATAAAGAAATACATCTTAATGGATGTATATTCATGGGGAAAAATACATCATAATTTCATGGACTTCATGCAATCTAGATGGTACCCACAAGGTCCTTCTTATTTCTTTTCTGCACCAGAGTAATTCTGAGTGTCTTGTCCTCTATTTACTGAAAGGGTCATGCTTGCTTGCCTGAGGGCAAACTAGCATGATCCCTTCTTCGATATTAAACCATAACCTCATGGTAGGCAGAGTGGCAGTCTCCTGGTAAATTCTAATTGTCCCACACTGTCCCACATTGGGTGTTAAGAGCAATTGTGCCCAATCTAGAGAGCATTGAATCATAATAGATTATGATTAAATAGATTAAAATAGAACTGAAACAACCATTATTTGTAGTCATGTTAATTGTCCAGAACACTTAGTAGAGCCAATGACCAATATATACTTATAAACTTAAGAAAACTCATCAGATATTTTAACTTAAAAAAAAATTCTATTCTGCACTGTGTACTGTGAGCCACCCAAAAATTTCCAAATGATGCTACTTTCCAATAGAAATGAAACCATAGATGCCTATAATCCAAAGTGACAATACTCTGAAAAAGACACTACTGAAAGCCAGACATATGATACACATATGTTGCAGGACACCTAAAAGCCTAGGCCTCTGCATCTGCCCTGGATTGCCTCCTGCAGGTCACTTCATAGATAGGGGGATAGTCTGAATGTGGCAGTCTTATCTGACCATGTGTTCTGTACTGGCTGGTATAAATATTCTCTCATGCTACCACAATCATTGTGGGACTAGCTAGATCTTACCAGCATATTTGCCCGACCACGTTGGATCTCTAAGTAATTAGACCAGAGAGAAATGCTGTTTTCCTCCAAGCAATCAAGCATGGCTCCCTGATAACTCAAAGGCAACTAAAATACAAAACTACCGTGAAGTAGACGAGACTCTTGTGCTTGGAGAAATATTTAACTGGCATTAATATTAGTCTTTGGTACAGAGACATGCCATCTCAGAAACCCCCTTCTCTACCCTATAAAGCCAATTCCAGGCAGATCTTGGCTCAAGACATTAGGTGAGTTGCTGGGAGAAATTACCTGAGGGCATTTGATCCTTCCTGCCAGGGGAAGTTACATTTAGCTTATAGCTTCTCCCAGCTCTGCTAGGAGGCTTTTAATTAGCTCTGGGTCCTTGTAAACACCAGATGGTCTCCTGAAGTTGCTACATTCTATAGAGCTATTTTCCTGTTTTCATCTCTAGATAGCCCAGCCCCGAATGGGCTGGGCTGGGGAGTTTGGGCGGATTTCTAGCTATAAAATAAGCTGCAAGAAGAAAGAAGCTCTCCTCTTTTTTTCCCCCTTTTGCCATTGCGGCTTCCCTTGGTGTTTTGCTTCTCCGTCCTCTCCATTCTCTGTTGGGCCTCAACACGTGGTGGCAGCCATCTTGGCCTACACCTGGCTGGGGCCTAGCTGGGAACCCAGAGTCCGGAGGTTTTCCCTGCTCTTGGATTGTATATTGGATCCTGTGATAGTAAAGCCCTTTTAAAACTGCATCAGATTCCTGAGTCTTCATCCATTCCCGCCCGGCTTCGGAGGTAGAAGGGAACTCGCTTCCCGACACTGTCGGGGACCCTGGCGGCACTCCCCGACACACATATGTTAGTTTTCAAACTCTTAAAACATATAGACTGCTATAAGGCAATGTTTCTTCAATTTCCAAAAAAATAGATTTGTTACACTTAAGCAACAACCTAACATTCTCACATTTTTTTTTAGAAAAACAGTGATAATTTAGGAAGTAAAATTAGATACATAGTAATTAAGTTCAAAGTGTAGGGACTGGAGAGATAGTACAGTAGGTAGGACATTTGCCTTACAAGCAACCTGGGTTTGATCTCCAGCATCCCATATGGTCCCCCTTATCATTGCCAGGAGTAATTCCTGAGTGCAAAGTCAGGAGTTTCCCCTGAACATCACCAAATATGGCCCAGAATTAAGTTTTAAGTCTGAAATGAGACAAATGAAGGGCATTTAAAAAGAAACTGGAAAACCAGAGAGATGATGTAAAGATCAAGGCACATATCTTATTTCAGTCTAATGCTAATTCAATCTTTTTTTTTAATTTTTTTTTGGTCACACTCGGCAATGCTCAGGGGTTTCTCCTGGCTCTGCATTCAGGAATTACTCCTGGCGGTGCTCGGGAGACCATATGGGGATGCCAGGGATCGAACCCAGGCCGGCATGGGCCGGCTGCGCGCAAGGCAACGCCCTACCCCCTGGGCTATCGCTCCGCCCTGCTAATTCAATCTTAAATACCAAATTCTTCCCCACACCCTGCCAGCAACAGGACCACTGGATGCAGCACTGGAGCCTTCTCGCTTGTTGCCAAGCACCACTTAGGCAACTCACGTGGTCTCAGGCACTACAAAGCCCAAACAGCCCACACCCTTGGCTCAAGCATTGAACTGTCCAGCCAAGTATCATCAGTGGCCTTTGGACCCTCTGAGCACCACTTGGAAGACTGCTAAAAAGTAAATAAATCAAACCAAAAGATGAAAGAATCTGTCATGCGATGTATATCACTTGATCACTTGACATCCCGTTATTCGTCCATTTGCTCGAGAAAGTGCCAATAACATTTCCTTTAAACATTTTTATTACTGGTTTTGGCATATCGAATACACATCGGACAGCTTGCCAGGCTCTGCTGTGCGGGATTATTAACAGTGCCCATTTAAATGCATCCCAGAAGATTAATTGTTATGACAACTGTTCCTTACTTTCTAATTTTAATTATGTTCTAGTCAATTTGGAAATATCTAGATGATAACAGAGATACATATTTTTCAGAGAAACGAAATGTAAATATCCATTAAATTATAATTTTATGAGTTAAATTATGGCTTATAGTTATATACACTTAAAAGAGTCTCCTGTAGAGGCAGGCAGGAGAGGGGGAGGTAAGCTAGGGACATTGGTGGTGGGACTTGTGCACTGGTGGAGGGATGGGTATTGAAATACTGCATGACTGAAACCCAATTATGAACAGCTTTGTAACGGTCTATCTCATGGTGATTCAATAATAAAAGTTATGACAAAATGTGACAAATTTATCATCACTTGATCACTTGAATCCTGTTATTCATCGATTTGCTCGAGCTGGCGCCAGTAACATTTCCATTGGACCCTATCACATGCCAATGTAGCCCAATGGCATCTGGTTGATTCAGGAATATGAAGAGCCTAAATTTAACATATTAGAGCCAAATTTATCATAATGTTATAAAATGGCAAGTTTCCCTCACATACTGTTAAACAGAGCAAAAGAAATACAGTTTTCACTGAGGACAACTTGGTAGTATCTCTGAAAATCATCAATGCACACATGCAATCCAAAAATGCTATCACTATCACTGTCACTGTCACTGTCTTCCCGCTCATCTTCGATTTGCTCAAGCGGGCACCAGTAACATCTCCATATGACCTGTCTCATGCAAGTAGAGCCCAAGGGCACCTGCTTGCTCCAGGAACATAAAGAGCCTCAAACCATTCCATCAGGTCATGGGAATGAGGTCTATAATTGTTACTGGTAATTAACAGTATTATAATTATTTATAATATTTATAATATTTAATATAATTATTTATAATTATAATATAAATATATAATTATACTTTATATAATATAATTATATAATTGTATTATATAATTATATTAATTGTATTATAATTATTTATAATATTTATAATATAAAATATTTATATTTATAAATATTATAATTATTTGCTAGAGCGGGCCCAGTAATATCTCCATATGTCCTGTCTCATGTAGAACCCAAAGGCATCCGCTTGCTCCAGGAACATAAAGAGCCTCAAACCATTATATTAGGTCACAGGAATGACCTAATATAAATGTTACTGGTATTTGGCATATCAAATACTACACGAGCAGCTTGTCAGGTGTGCCGTGCGGGTGGCATACTGTTGTAGTCACCTCTAAATAAAGCCGCACGTGCCGGGCTGTGATAGTCTAGTCTGCTGGGTGGAGTTGTGGACGAGAGGGAATTCCGGATGTGGAAAATGGCAGGCCCTATGGAGTAGGGAGGGTGGTCTGACTTGTTGTGAGGCTCTGCTTGGGTGGCAGGCCAAAAAATGCTACTTTCAAGAATTTATTCTATAAGTGTTCTCTTAGCTATAGGCATGAAAATTTATATACATCAAGTATAGATCTCCTTTTCTTGCTCCACCACCTTCCATGTGAGTTTAATCTCCAGGTTGACATCTCTGGGCCTCCTCAGAACTAGAGTCAGATTTCCCTCCTGGAAGTCTCCACACCCAACCTCCACCATATTAACAGCCCCAAACCCACATTTTCTATCACATGACAGCTCTATTCAACAAATTTCACATTATTCACAGTTGTGTTTCCTGTCATTTGGTGATAACAGGCAAAAGAAGGAAAAGAACAACTCCAAAATTAATCCTTCGGTGCCTCCCAGAAATCAGGAAGGGAAAAAAAGACAGACAGGATGCAATGAGGTCCAGGAGTCAAGGGTATTCAGGTACATCTCTGAATTTGGATAGCTAATTATCCAAATCACAGAGTCAACAACAAAGAAAGATTCACCCACAGAACAACTGGAACACTGCAAATCCAATGAGAAAAGATATATATATGCCCATGAAGTTTAATGAGTTAAAATAGTTACATGGAAGGCTCAACTAGCACCAACCAGCTCTGTGATTTCTCAGAGAATGACTTTAGTGACTCTATAGTAAGATGTTTAATGAACTCAAAGAAATGCTGGGGCACAGGTAACCAGCAAAGCACAAGAAAGTGTGAATCTAAGTGAGAAAACTACAATTGGAAATGACAGAAATGAAGAGTATGGTAAGTGATAGAAAAGAAAAAACTCATGAGAAGCTCTGAGCAACAGAATAACAGTAAGTGAGGAAGACTGAGGAACTCCAAAATTTAATGGAAGAAACCAGCAGAAGGTGGGGGGGAAGTCTGAGAAAGAACACATACCTAGTAACTCTGCTAATGGAGCCTGGCAACTGTATTGCCTGAAATCCCAACACTACAATTGATTTCTGGTCACACTATGGCCAAGTGCATTTGTAAATACCACATTAAAGGTAGTGTGGCTCCAGGCATGCATTACAACTGAAAAATGTATATAAACAGCACAGCAAGGAAGAGTAGTTCCTCATGAGCACCACAGCAAGCCTCACTGAACACCACAATCATGACCTGTGGAACACCACAGCTGTAAAAAGGAAGACAAGCACATGTGTACATGATAACATGAAGGGTGGAGACTTCAGCAAGCACTTGGAACAAGCCTATAAGAGCCACATGAAGCTTATGTGTAATACTCACTCGTTGCAACATCAACAACAAAGAAGTGATGAGAGAAAGGGAGGGGAAAATTTAATTTTTTAAAAAGAACCGTCTTTCAAAATAGTAGATGGATTGATCTGGAGAGATAGTATGTGGTGAAGAAATCTGTCTTGCATGAAGCTGCAGCCAAAACAGTGGTTCAAAGTCTGGCACTGCAAAATGGTGCTCTGAACACTGCCAAATGTGGTCCTGAAACCAAAATAAACAAACAGCAAAAATACAAAGCTTAGATAGAAATAAAAATCCTGTGTAGTTTTCATGCAAATAATCACCTCATTTAAAAACTAAACTGTTGGGGCTGTGGAAATAGTATAGTAGGTAGGGTGCTTGCTCCACATACAGCAGATGAGGCTGACAGTCTTGCCACCACTGTTGGTCCCCTAAGTGTTACCAGGAGTGATACCTGAGCACAGAACCTGGAATAAGTCCTGAGCACAGCTGAGTAAGCCCCTCCTCCCTCAAAAAAGTTAATAAAACTAAGATTTGGACGTGGTGATTTATCAAAAGCTAAGAATTAGCAAACAAATTATTGATCACTTGATCACTTGATATCCCGTTATTCATCGATTTGCTCCAGCGGGCGCCAGTAACATTTCCATTTGACCTATCATGTGCCAGTGTAGCCCAATGGCATCTGGTTGCTTCAGGAAAACAAATTATTAGCCAATAATTGAGATAATTAAGCAATAAAGAACATGATATACTCCTAATGTAAAGGGTTTCTTTGTTTTAGTAGAAACCCCTTAAAAACCCCCTCTGAATAAAAAATTTTTATTCAAAAAATTAAAACCAAAAAAAAATTAAAACCAATAGTACTATTTAAAGTGTAAAGTGGTTTCTTCCAATAACTTGTAACCAATGAAGCTGGTCTAGGTAGTACCCCAAGATACTGTTTGTACCCAGTTAAAGGAGGCAATAACCCTATACCATTGTGGGGGAACTAGATCTATCAGTTTCTTAGAATATTACATAACAGGTCAGCCCTTTCTAGCTGTCAACTTAATTTTTGACTAGCTCTTTGTCTAGCTATCAACTTAATTTTCAGTTTTTTCATGGCAAGATTATTAAATCGTTGGGGTTTTTTTTGCCACATTAGGAAATTTTGACACTTCAACCTTGTAGATTTAACTCTGCCTTATATTAAAATCTAATGTATCTCTTTCCATAGATTATTATTTCAATTAAGAAAATAATTTGAACCAGTGTAATTTGAAAAGTAACCAAATATTTCTATTTTTTAAAAATTTTTAACTGAATTTTTTATTATACCACCATGAGATAAAATAATTACAAAGATGCTTATGTTTGGGTTTCAGTCATACAGTGTCCCAGCACCCATCCCTCCAACAGTGCCCATTTCCCACCACCAGTGTCCCCTGATTACCTTCCCCCTCCCCAGCAACACTATCCACACTTTTATTTTCATAACAGCACTATTCACAACAACCAGAATCTGAAAAAACCAAAGTGTCCAAGAACTGATGACTGGATAAAGAAACTGTGGTACATCTACACAATGGAATACTATGCAGCTCTTAGGAAAAAATGAAGTTCCGAAATTTGCCTATAAATGAATGGACATGGAGAGGATCATGTTGAGTGAAATTATCCAGAAGGAAAAAGACAGATATAGAATGACTGCATTTATTATGTATATATATATATATTTATATATAAAAGATATCACCATCACGATCTTCCCGTTCATCATCTATTTGCTAGAGCGGGCACCAGTAATATCTCCATATGTCCTGTCTCATGCCAGTAGAGCCAAGGGCTTGCTACAGGAACATAAAGAGCCTCAAACCATTACATTAGGTCATGAGAATGACCTAATATAATTGTTACTGGAATTTGGCATATCAAATACAACACGAGCAGCTTGCCAGGCTTGCCGAGCGGGAGGCAAACTCTTTTAAACACCTCCAAATAAAACATTTATTGATGAAAAAAAAAAAAAACATTTATTGATGAAATGCGCGGCTGCAAGTGGCCACGAGAGCCGGGCTGTGATGGGCTGGTCTGCTGGGTGGAGTTCTGACAAGAGGGAAGTCCAAATGTGGAAAATGGCGGCACCCGTGGAGTGGGGGGGGATCGTCTGGCTTATTGTGAGGCTCTGCCAGGGTGGTGGGCCAGGGCTAGAACCCGCCATGCCTCCCGACTGCCTCATGAACGGCTGGACACAGGGAGAGCAAGGAACAGCTCTGCCCCATGTCTGAGAGTCTCTGGACCAGCATACCTGGGCCGGATTGAGGAAAAAAACTGCTGCAGAGTGGGTGTCGATGATCGGGGCTGTGATGGGCTTATCTTATATATAAGATATATATATGTATATAAGATATGATACCAATATCCAAGGTCAGGCAAAATGTGGATGAGGAGGTCTTGTCAAAGGTGGAATCTGCCACAAACATGTGGTGGGATCCAGAGGTTAGGTAAGATGGAGAAGGGAACAGTGTGCTAACAATTGTGGAACGTGATAATACCAGCCTAGAACTGAGCAATACATATCAGCAAAAGATACACATGATAACCTCTAAATGTATGTATTGCAATCCACAATGTGTAAGAGAAGGAAAAGACAGACAGACAGAGAGAGAGAGAGAGCGGGAGAGAGAGTGAGACAGACAGACAGAGAGACAGAGAGAGAGAGAGCGGAGAGAGAGAGAGAGGGAGAGATAGAAGAGATAAACAACCTGCCATATCACTGGTGGCGGAATGGGTGCTGGAACACTGTATGACCAAAACCCAAATATGAACTTTTTAATTGTATATCTTTGTAATTGTAAAAATAAAAATTTTTTAAAAAACCTGCCATAGAGGCAGGCTAGGGGGGGGAGGGGGAGGGGAATCGGGGACATTGGTGGTGGGAAATGGGTACTGGTGGAGGGATGGGTGCTGGAACACTGTATGACCGAAACTCAAACATGAACATCTTTGTAATTGTGTATCTCATGGTGGCATAATAAAATATTAAAAAATTAAAAGTGCATGCCTTAACCCTCCAGATATTAAACTCCTGTTCCTCTGCATTCCTTGCACAATCTAAGTGGTAGACACTATGAAGGCATTCAACAAGTATTCACTGATTAGCTCTAATATCTGGGATTACACAGGGAGTATTTAATCACTGTATCACTGTCTTCCCGTTCATCATCGATTTGCTCGAGCGGGCCCCAGTAACATCTCCATATGTCCTGTCTCATGCTAATAGAGCCCAAGGCATCTGCTTGCTCCAGGAACATAAAGAGCCTCAATCCATTCCGAATGAGGTCTATAATTGTTACTGGTATTTGGCATATATATCAAATACAACACGGGTAGCTTGCCAGGCTCTGCCTTGCAGGTAGCATACTCTTGTAGGCATCTCTAAGTCCAGCATTTATTGATGAACCCCGCGCCGCTGATAGGCTGGTCTGCTGGGTGAAGGTCTGACGAGAGAGAAGTCCGGATGTGGAAAATGGAGGCCCTCATGGAGTGGGGGTCTTCTGGCTTGTTGTGAGGCTCTGCTGGGATGGTGGGCCAGGGCTAGAACCCACCATCCCTCCTGGGCGCCTCGTGAGTGGCTTGTCACAGGGAGAGCCAGTAGCAGCTCTGCCCCATGTCTGCGAGTCTCTCAGGAGTATTTAATACTGTTTAAATTAAATATTCCAGCGATGCTGGCTTTGGTTATTGGGTGCTTGCAGCCACATCCACCAACATGGAGGTGGAGGAATGGGAGAAGGAGCCCAAATTCCTGCTCCAAGTCCAGTCAGCGTGCCCCACCCTCCCCTCCTCACATGTGAACGAACCCTAGGAACTATGTTGGACTCGCCAGGGGCTGACTGAGCCATTTACCACCCTCTGGAACCCCATGGGCTGCTCCACATGGGGCCAAGTAGCACAGCTGTGGGTCTGGAGTGGTTGGGTCTGGAGTGTTTCTCTTCCGATGTTGCCAGCACAGCTGTGGGTCTGGAGTGTCTCTCTTCCAGTGATGCTGACTGTGGTGGTTGGGAGCTCACAGTCACACCCACTGACATGGAGGTGGAGAAATGGATCACCAGCATAACCAGAAGAGAGACACTCCAGACCCACAGCTGCGCTGTGGGTGATACTGGAAGTTAGGACCAGGTTCTTCCCAGGATCTTTCACAGTTATACACTGTATACAGTTCTAGACAGGTTCTAACTGTGGCCGGTCATCCCAGTGAGCCTAGCAAGAAGCCAGAGGAACCCCACACAATGAGGTCAGTTATTCTCAACATCCAGACTCCACAGCTCCTCAGATCTCCACCCAAGGGAAAAGCCAATCTCTCCCCATTGAGGTCATCAGTAAATGCACATGATGAGAGCCTACTACTAAGAGTATACCACCTACATTGCAAAGCCTGGCAAGTTACCTGTGTTGCATTTGATATGCCAAAAACCAGTAACAATTATAGACCTCATTCCCATGACCTGAAGGAATGGTTTGAGGCTCTTCATCTTCCTGCTGCGAGCAGATGCCCTTAGGCTACACTTGCTCTTGACAGGAAGTATGGAGATGTTACTGGTGCCTGCTCAAGCAGTCAATGAACAATGGGAAGACAAGTGATACAAGTGATACAAGTGAAATTAAATATTCAAATTAATTCTTTTTTAAATTTCAAATGTTTCCATTGCAGCATAGGGTAGGAGTTAAGGTTTCAGTCCCTTAGGACCAGGGAGGTGGTACAATGGCAGAGCACTTGCTTGGCATGTGTTAGGTCCTCGGCTTAACCCCTGGCACTGAGGTTGGCAGCTTGGAGACAAAAGGATTTTAATCCCTTGAGTTAGACATTCCAAGATTCAAATTGTGGCTCATCTCTAAGGCTCATCTCTAGCCTTCAGCAAATTATTCTCTAATTTATCTAAGTTTCTATTTATTCACCTCTAAGCTTATATTCATTTTCTAAGCTTCTATAAAACAGCGTTTGAATAAAGTGGGGGAAAAAAAGATGTTGTTACTTTATATGGTATTATGAGAATATATAATAAGCATAAATGCTTTTACATATATGAAGAATAGTAAATACTAAAAAATTAATATTGTTTTTTCCTTGAACTAACCTTCACATTTGTATTTATATCATCTTTGGCTTTAGGGCCCATAACATTTGCCATTATCGTCCTAAATAAGAATATGTATATGTTACTTAAAGGCTATTTGAGCCAGGCCTTGTATCTTGTTCTGTGTGAAACTGAAGGTCTGACTTCTTCCCACCACCTTGAAGAATTGTATTTACAATAAAATTTTGTTATTCTGAATTTATTCAGTTTTACCTGAGGTAGAAGCATGGAATAAAAGTTTGTCGATGAAATTTTTCTTCTAATTTCTGCTTCTTCAAATCCTAATACAAATATTGCCTCCACTATGAGAACTTTTCCTTTTCTGGACTGCATATCCTGAAATAAATCCTTTTCTCTACTCTGTTTCTTGAGAACATTTCTGTTACATTTTTCTTCTTCTGAACTTTTTGAATTTTGACACTCTATCCCTGAAGCTTTTAGAAAATTGTTCCCAAAATTACTGAACAACCAATAGGATAAAGGAAAAGTAGGGAAAAAAGGAAGCAGATTGGAGAGTTGCTACACATGTAAAACAGTAAAGCAGATGGTCTGGGGTCATAAATAAATCCATACTCCATTGATTTTGGCTTCTTAGTCACCTGGTCTCATTGCTGCTCCTGAAAGTGTTAAAATAAAATGGAAAGAATCTTAGGCTAAACTTAAGTTTCTGGAGTTAGTCCAGTGGGGCCATGAATTTTCTGTCACTTCCTCCCTAAAAATATGACATCAGTAGATGCCAATCATTAGCAAGTCCTTCTGGCCCCTGTTTTCCCTGAGGGAGGGGGAAACCGGGAATAGTGGTGATGGGAAATGTGCACTTGTGGAGGGAAGAGTGTTGGAACACTGTGTGGCTGAAACCCAACCATGAATAGATTTGTTCATGGTGACTTAATTTTATTTTTTTTTTAAATTCTCATCATCATTTATTATTGGTGATATCTAAATACAAATGACAGTGAGATGCCATCGCATACCAGTGAGAATGGCACATATCAAAGCATCCAACCCCATCAAATATGGGGAGAAGAAATGAATAGAAACTTCCTAAAAGAAGAAATTCAAATGACCAAAAGACATGAAAAAATGCTCTTCATCACTAATCATCAGGGATATGCAAATGCAAACAATGATGAGATATCATCTCACACCACAGAGACTGGAATACATCCAAAAGAGTAAGAACAACCAGTGCTTGGACGGCTGCATGGAGAAAGGGACTGTCATTCATTTTTGGTGAGAATGTAGACTGGTCCAACTGTTTTGGAAAAAATTTGGACATTCCTTAATAAAATAACTAGATATTGAACTCTCATTTGATCCATCAATATCACTCCTGGAAATACTCTGGGGGACCAAAACACACAGCAGAAACACCATCTACACTCTATGTTCATTGAAGCTCTATTCATAATAGCTAGAAACTAGAAATGACCTGAGTGCTCAAGAACAGATGACTGGATAAAGAAACTATGGTACATCTGCAAAACATAGTTGTTAGAAAAAATAGTCACAAAATTTGCTTATAAGTGGATGGACATAGAGAGTATCATGATGAGTAAAATAATTTAGAACAAGGACAGATTTAGTATAACTGAATTAATTTGTGGTATATTGTTGGAGCACAGGTTTAGCTATTCTGGGAGTTTTGTTGTTTTGCCAACTCCCAGCTTAATCTACTTAAGTCAAGTTTCATTCTAATGAGACTTCTCTTCTTTTTTTTTTGTTTTTTTTTTAATTTTTTTTATTATACCACCGTGAAACACACAATTACAAAGGTGTTCATAATTGGTTCTTGGTAATACAGTATTCCAGCACCCATCCCTCCACCAGTGCCCCATTTCCACCACCAATGTACCCCTCCCTCCCGTCCCCCCACCCGCCTTAATAGCAGGTACCCCAGTTTCCTCTCTTTCTCTATCTATCTCTCTCACTGTCTCTGCATCTCTCTCCCTCTTATTTTACACATTATAGCTAGCCCTGCAGATATTTAGAGTTTATCACTTAAGTCTCTTTGTGTATATTCAGTGGTGAGTTTTAATCTGCCATTACCATTTCCATGGTGACTTAATTTTAAAAAAGATTTTTTTTTTTTTTTGGGTCACACCCGGCAATGCTCAGCGGTTTCTCCTGGCTCTGCACTCAGGGATTACTCCCTGGCGGTCGTCGGGGGACCATATGGGATGCCGGGGGATCGAACCCGAACCGGCATGGGCCGGCCGCATGCAAGGCAAACGCCCTACCCGCTGGGCTATCGCTCCGGCCCCGGTTTTAAAAAAAGATTTTAAATCTGTATACCGCTCATAAAATTCCTCCAAACTCAGCTTCCCAAACAAGCATACATATGGATATCTAACATATCCTATTCTTCAACCAACTCACTCCAAAACCTTATATAAACTGCCATTATAGGATGGCATAAAGACTTTATCTCCTTGTTGGAGCCATATCTGACAGAGGCACCTCACACTTAGTAAAACACGGGAGTTACAAGGAGAGTCAAAATTCTCTCTCATCTGCCAAGAACAGGAAGTTCCCACACTCTCTCAGCCAACTGAGTGTTTGGTGTTGGCAGTCAGCACAACCACAGCTCCTGGGTTTCAAGCAAACCTGCAGGGATGTGTTAATCAATGCCCCGCCAAGCACCTGGGGAAAAAATTGCTCAACTTCACCTATGAAAACACGAGTCTTGTCTAGGTCATCCTGTTTACCGTAGTCATTGGAGAATCATCAGATCCTGACAACTAGAATCAGGACCAAGTTCAACGTCGAAAACTTGATCAACTATTAGGTTCAGATATCCACATGCATTTGAAACCTTGAAAAAATAGCCTAAAAGGGTGAAAGGGTGAATTACTTGTAAAATGTTCAGAATAAGAAATCCATTTGAACCTCTCAGAAGACTAAGAATCATTAACCATAAATTTAAATGCTAAAATTTATAATGTGAGAAACTTCATATTACACAGTAATTTGAATGTAAGGATCTGAGAGCCTTGTGATATATACATATACATACACATATACATATTAGAATATATCACTAATAACTAATTACTCTTTTATCACTACTAATTCCAAAACATGTTTATCACTGAAATTTTTTAATTTTATTATATCACTGTGAATAAACAATTACAATGCTATTCATTATTGGTTTCAGTCACACAGTGTGCCAATACCCATCCCTCTACCCATCTCACTGAAATTTTTATAGGCCTTTTTTTCATTTTGCAGTTCCTAGAGCACCCCTTCTCCTCACAATCACTACGTGTTTTCTGCCTATGGATATATAGATATTTTCTGTCTATCCTCGGTATTTACTACTACTATCACTATCTTCCCATTAATCATCTATTTGCTAGAGCGGGCACCAGTAATATCTCCATATGTCCTGAGTCATGCTAGTAGAATCCAAAGGCATCTGCTTGCTTCAGGAACATAAAGAGCCTCAAACCATTATATTAGGCCACGGGAATGACCTAATATAAATGTTACTGGTATTTGGCATATAAAATACTACACGAGCAGCTTGCCAGGCTTGCCGTGCAGGTGGCATACTGTTGTAGTCACCTCTAAATAAAGCATATATTGATGAACCGTGCAGCCGCGATGGTCTGGTCTGCTGGGTGGAGTTGTGACGAGAGGGAAGTCCGGATGTGGAAAATGGCGGGCCCCATGGAGTAGGGGAGGGTGGTCTGGCTTGTTGTGAGGTTCTGCTGGGTGGCAGGCCAGGGCTAGAACCCGCCATGCCTCCCGGGCGCCTCACAAGCAGCTGGGCACAGGGAGAGCAAGTAGCAGCTCTGCCCCATGTCTGAGAGTCTCTGGTTCAGCATACCTGGTCCGGATTGAAAAAAAACTGCTGCAGGGTGGCTGTGGATGATCCGGGCTGTGATAGTCTGGTCTGCTGGGTGGAGTTGTGATGAGAGGGAAGTCCAGATGTGGAAAATGGCGGGCCCCATGGAGTAGGGGAGGGTGGTCTGGCTTGTTGTGAGGCTCTGCTGGGTGGGAGGCCAGGGCTAGAACCCGCCATGCCTCCCGGGCGCCTCACAAGCAGCTGGGCAAAGGGAGAGCAAGTAGCAGCTCTGCCCCATGTCTGAGAGTCTCTGGTTCAGCATAACTGGTCTCATTTACTACAAAAGGTAGTATTATTTTGTGTTTGACTTCTTTATGTGATACTTTTAAGTCCTGAAGTTCTATACCTCAGAATCTGATAAGAAACTAAAAATTGATATTAAATTTCCTTTTGTAAAAATTCCCTGAATTTTACAAAAATTTCATTTCTTTGAATAAGCAGCCCATAGACCACAAGATACTGGGCTTGCCTATGGCCAAACTTCTAAAATTGATTGTGTGATATGGACTAAGTTGTCCCCAAGTTAGCACAGGAAGACCCCTCAAATTATTATCATTGTTATTATTGTTGTTCTTAGTACTGATTCCATTTTATTACTAAGTGGAATATGATATATCTTACTATAACACTCCTCATAAGTGTCATTTTTTCCATCACCCATGACTGGTGTCTTGAAATTGAACAGATAATTACATTGGTCATGGTCTTTGACCTCAGAAAATGTCATAATATGTAAATGTATATATTCCTTCAGCCTAAAATTATATACCCCATTGTATATTAATCCTACTTCTTAGTATTGGAGGGTAGTGGAGTGAAAAGTATTCTTGCTATTTGTGCATGCTCATCTGCACTACTAGATGGGAAACTCACGTCATCTTACCTCTTCCAAGAAATAGACACCAAGATGAAATTAGTCACTCAAGAAAATTCTTGGAAGAAATGCCTGTGGAGAATTATATGAAGAGGGAGCCAGCATATGTAAGAGAGTTCTCTGCAACTATAGCACAGTTCTGACACTTAAGAAAAGTAGAAAAGAAAGAAAAAGTAGAAAAGTATTACAGGGTTATAAGATAGTCAAACTATAGTACAACTCTACAAAAGTCTAAACCAGGCCAACAGGGAGTTCCCAGGCAGAGATATTCTCCCTTAGAGGAGTCACAGTCTGGGCAGAAATGGCCTCACCAGACTTAGCAATGGGAAAGAGACCAGCCAAAGGCACAGCAATTGGAGATGAGCTAACTACATGTGTTTGCAGCAGATTCTCATGGAGGCTGGTTTCAGCAGCAAACCTCAACTGCCTCTGCAGAGCTCCTGAAAACAATAATTATTTATATCATGATTTATGGTTTATGAATTCTAAATAATTGTGAGCCGAATAAGTGACAGTGATCAGCCACTAGCCATCTCTGTATTCCATCTGGGTAGATTCAGTTTCCTAATTTCTAAAGAAGGGAAAAGTTTTCCACCATTTGAACAAAAGGAGAGGACCAGAAAATATTCTTATGAATATTTTCATAGATGATTTTAGCTGATAACTGATCACTGTCACTTATTCAGCTTTCAGTTATTTGCAATTCATAAAACATACAGGACTGTGAATAAAAAATTGGTGTGAGATGTTGAAGCATTCAGTCTATAACAACAGGAATAGTAACGGCCAAACATGAGGCCTAAATCAAACCCATCACTGATTTGGTATTCACTCATCTAGACAAAACCTACTCCACAGGAGGAAACAACCAACAGAGGGTGTGGCCTCAAGTTAGACACAGGAAGGCAGATAAAAAGCTTCTGAAACAGAGCGAAGATAGCTTGTAGAGCTGGGGACGGTGGGGGAGATTTTAATCTTAATTTGGAAGTACACTTGCCTACAGCATTCAGCAGCTGGAAAGCAGGTCACCACAGCACCCCTTAGAGTCTTTAAAAGGATCACTCCTCTTTTCAAAGATTCAAAATAGCTATGGGTGAAGCAAGAGGAAGAAATGAGTCACAAATCTGGAGGAAAATGAAATCTGAGCACCAATGACAATAAGCAAAGGAAAGCAGAGAGTGAGGAGTGCTTTACTCTTTGGGCTCATTTCTCATGCTCAGGAAGGGCAGCTTATACATCAAAACAATTCAAATATAACATGAAACATTGTGGACCAAGCAATAATGAAGCAGGTTTATGACCTGTGCAAATAATCTAAATAGAATGACCATATAACTTATCATCCAAACCACGGACACATTAAGAGTGAAAGTATTATCAATAATTACACTCCACAGTAGACCTAAACTGGACTGGTTCTGGACAAATGCCATCCTAGCTTCAAGGAATAAAGTCAGAAGGAAAGCGTTAAGAGGAAAATGAAGGAAAGAAATACTTAAATGAAGAGTCAAACATGTTAAGGAAGAAAGGGATAAAGAGATGAGTAAGTGAATGGTCTCTTTTCAAATATGTATTTTTTTATGTTTGTTGACCATACCCAGTGGTGGTTAGAGTTTAATCCTGGCTCTGCAAACAGGGATCACTTTTGTCAGTGCTTGGGGGACCTTATGGGGTGCCAGGGACTGAAACCTGACTAGCCACATGCAAGGCAAGTTCTCTACCTGCTGTGAAATTCCTCTGGCCCTGGTGTATGTTTTTTAAAGCAGGAAAAGGACATAATCTAATGAAAACAAAATCTTGGGCTTTGACTACAGAACTTACATTAGCAAACAGTGGGGAGAGAGGCCTGGGAGAAGGAAGTAAATAAGAAAAGGGTGATTAGGAGTGACAACTAGAAAAGTCATAAATTGTGTTTGAGACTTTGGTGGTGGTGAAGATGCATTGCGTTTATACACCAAAAGCATAACCATATTGTAACCATGTTGCCTCACCAACAACCAAAATATTTTAAAACATATTTTATGATCTGGAATTTTTAGACATGAGTAAGTTAGAGTATAAAGAAGAAAGAGCTCAAACAAACTATAAGAACTTAAAGATCTTAAAAATAAACTCACTTAATTTTATTATGAAGATCTCTGAGCAAATAGAAAAAAGACATTTGTTTAGTGCCCACAGTGTATTAAGCACAATGTCCAGCACTTAAAAAGCAGAGAATATTTATTGAAACCTAAAAAATAAGTATTATTACAGCAACGCTAATATTTTCTCACAGTTACTTTCTCACCGAAAATAAGAGTTAGTACAGAGGATAAGGCACTTGTCTTGCATGTGGCCAATAATGCCAGTTCAACCCCCAGCATTACCTATAGTGCCAAGAGCATTGAAAGGAGTGATCCTGAGCACAGAACAAGATCTAAGCCCTGAGCAGCTTCTGGTATGACACAAGAATCAAACAAAGAAACCAACAAGATAGGTAAGGTTATCCTCGATTGTAAATGATGACACTCAAGCTCAGTGAGGGGGCGGAGCAATAGTACAGCAGACAGGGTGCTTTCCTTGCACGCAGCTGACCCGGAGTTGATGCCCAGCAACACGTATGATCCCCCAAGTCATTCAGGAGTGATACCTGAGCTCAGACCCAGATAGTAAGCCCTGAGTACTGCCTCAGAGCTTTCTAAAGGCACAGAGAGAGAGAGAGAGAGAGAGAGAGAGAGAGAGAGAGGATGGATAAGTGGCAGAGATTAGATTTAAGCTCCTGCTTGAGAACCTCAAAGTCTCATAAATTTAGTAGCACAGGCAGAGTTAGCACCTAACACTTTTAATTTTTTGGACACTCCTAGCAAATGCTCAGAAGTTACTCTTGGCTCTGCACTCAGGAATTACTCCTGGCAGTGCTCAGGGAACCATATGGAGTGCCAGGAATGGAACCCAAGTCGGCTGCATGCAAAATCCTACACATCATACTATCTCTCCTCCACACCAACACTTCTAACTTTTAAAATAGAGTTGCTTTTAGTACTCTGAAATAAATTTCTGCTATATCAGTGTCCTTCCAAATGTATGTGCCCATCTGAAGTTTCATAATGTGACATTATTGGATAATCACTGTCACTGTCTTCCCGTGGATCATCGATTTGCTCTAGCTGGCACCAGGAACACCTCAATATGTCCTGTCACATGCAAGATAGCCCAAGGGCATCTGCCCACTCCAGGAACATAAAGAGGCTCAAACCATTCCATCAAGTCATGGGAATGAGGTCTGTAATTGTTTTGACATTATTGGATAATATCTTTATAAATTTAAACAATATGAGGCTATGTTGCACAGAGAGTGTAAAGGGGTCAAGGCCCTTGCTTTGCATGCAGCCAGCTCCAATTCAATGGCAGGAATTACTTACAGACTCTTGAGCATGGCAGGGATCACTCCTGAGCACAGAGCCAGAAATAACCCCCTGAGCACTTCCAGGTATGGCCCAGAAACCCAAATCCCTCCACCAAAAAAAGACGTGGTGATAAAAAGTAGAAATAAATTTGCAGAGAGATAAAAAGCCCTGCGGTGACACCCAGAAACACCCAGAGGAGAGCACCATGTCAACACAAGGCAGGGCTAAGAGTAACACTTCAAGCTAAGAAATTCCAAGGATCACTGGCTCCCACCAGGAGTCAGAAGATGTGAGGAAGGATTCTTCCCTAGACCCTTTTGAGAGAAGCATGATCCTGCCAAGACCTTGATTTCACATTTCGAAGTTTCCGCAACTGTGAGAAAATAAAAATTGCTGCTTTAAGCTATAAAATTTATCAGACGTAGTTAAAGCAGATACAGTAAATTAATAAAGAACTAAAGAAAGAAATATTAGGGGACCACAGGAAGTGTGAAGATAGAAAAAGGTTATAGGAAGGTCAGAGGAAAAGAAGCAAAGACTGAGAAATTCTAAAGGAAATGTAACTGGAACAAAGGAAAAGGTGATGTCACTCACAAAAAATACAGAACCAAAAATAGTATCTTTGGTTCCGTGATGATTCCTCCTCTCATCTCCAACCTTGCTGATGTTCTCACCATTACTCCTGCTTTTAAGATTCCCTTAAGATCATTGGTCAGCTTTATCCAAGTAAAACGGGGAAAAGTAATAAAACAGAAAGAATTTAGCATGAGTTACTAATAGGAATGAAACTTACACCATTGCAAATATTAACTGCATACACTGAGTTATAGCTGTCAATATTAAAGTTGATTTTGATAAGTTGAAAGTAGATATGGTGATCTCTAGTCCTCAAAATAGTGGGTGTGACCACAGAGACTGTCACATATCCGAAAGAGCAAGAACAACAAGTGCTGGCGTGGATGCTGAGAAAAGGGGACACTCATCCATTGTTGGTGGGAATGTCGACTGGTACAGCCTTTCTGGAAAACAATATGGACATTCCTCCAAAAACTAGAAATTGAACTCCCATTTGACCCAGTCATACCACTCCTGGGAATATACCCTGGGAAGCCAAAAATACGCAGCAGAAACACCATCCCTACTTTATGTTCATAGCAGCATTATTCACAATAGCCAGAATCTGTAAACAACCAGAGTATCTGGGAATCAATGACTGGATAAAGAAGCTTTGGTACATCTACACAATGGAATACTATGCAGCTGTTAGGAAAAATGAAGTTATGAAATTTGCCTATAAATGGATGAACATGGAGAGGATCATGTTGAGTGAAATTAGCCAGAAGGAGAGAGACAGATACAAAATGACTTCATTTATTTGCATGACATAAATATATATATATATATGTACATATTATGATACCAATATCCAAGGTTAGGTGAAGCATGGATCAGAGGGTCTTATCAAAAGTGGAAATTATCACAAATGTGTGAGAATCAGAGGCTAGGTAAGACAGAGAATGGAACAGTGTGCCAATAATTGTCAAAAGTGCTAATACCAACCTAAAACTGAGCATTAAATACAGGCAAAAAGATACACATGACATCATTTTAATGTATGTATTATAATCCACAATGTGGAAGGGAAGGAAAAGAGAGAGAGAGAGAGAGAGAGAGAGAGACAGAGAGAGAGAGAGAGAAAGAACATGCCATAAAGCAGACTAGGGGAAGGGGGAAGGAATTGGGGTCATTGGTGGTGGGAAATGGGCACTGGTGGAGGGATGGGTGCTGGAATACTGTATGACCGAAACCCAAATATGAACATCTTTGTAACTGTGTATCTCACAGTGGTATAATAAAATATTTTTAAATAATAGTGGGTGTGAAAATATTATGCTAATAGAGAAATGAGATCATGAAAAACATTAAATCTAAAACAAAATAGAGGGGGCTGGAGCGATAGTCCAGTGGGTAGAGCATTTGCCTTGTACACGGCCTACCTGGGTTCAATCCCCCGCATCCCATATGGTCCCCTGAGCACCGCCAGGAGTAATTCCTGAGTGCAGAGCCAGGAGTAAACCCTGAGCATTGCCGGGTGTGACCCAACAAAAAAAGGGGAAAAAATGGAGCATAGAATAAAAAGGAGAATAAATAGAAAGTATTAAAATTTAAATACAACCTGAGTATACTAAATGGAAATAAACTAAGTGACACAATTTTAAAACATGCTTGAATTATTATTTAAAGACAAAAACACTATATGTTTATACGCTTAGTAGTGACATATACAAAATAAAAGAATAAAGAAAGTCTGCAAACCAAAAGAAGAGGTGTGTCATGCAGAGACTATGTACTAATCTAGTAAATAGTTAAAATATTCTTTAAGGCATTAAAAAACGAAAAGTGGGAAAGTATTTATAAGTTTTAACTCACAATAAATATATAAAGCAAATCAATATATATCTTACAACATAGCACCTAAACATCTGATGAGAAAACTAACATCAGTAAAAAGAAATGAAGTAAATCTGCATTCTTTACAGGATATTTTTTACTGACTTATCTCAGTGACAAATAGAAAATGTTATAAAATGCTATTAAATATACCAAAGATCTAAACAGCGTAACAAAGAAACTAACTTGAATAACAGGATATCTCACAACTTCAAAATATATTCCTATGAAGTATAGACATTTATAAAAATATTGCATAAGTCATAGCCAAGACTTAACACATTCCAAAGTCTAATATTACAAAGACAATGTTCTCCAATGACCAGAAGGACAGTACAGCAGGTAGGTTGTACTAAACCAGCAAAGTTTCAATCCCCAGACACCACCAGGAGTGATCCCTGGACCAGGAGTAAAGCTTGAACACTGTCAAGTATGGCCCCAAAAACAAAATTATTAATTAATTAACTAAAAAGTAAAAGGTAAAATTCTCCATGCTAAGAAAATACATATATACTTCTAAATAACTTATTAATCAATGATAAAACTGCACTAAAATTTTAAAATATTTTAGTGATAATGAAAACTGTATAAGAAGCATAGTAATGGAATAACAAATGACAAAAGTCAAGAGTTGAGAGCTTGTGTACAGAACAGAGTACCATGGTCCAGAGATTACAGGAAGAAGGGGATTTGGGAGGGATCCTGAGTCAATGGTGGAAGGAAGCGTACCTAAAGGAAAATTTATAGCTTTAAATAAATCTTCTACATGTGAAAACATATGATAACCTAAAATAATTTAAGTAGGAAAGTAAAGATTATGAAGTAAAAAAAGCAAAAAGATATAAACAATAAAGCTAAGGACATTTCTCTCCTGATACAAATACACTTAAAAGAAATGAAGGTTGGAGCAATAGTAGGCATTTGCCTTGCATGCAGACTACCCAGGTTCAATCTGTGCAATCCCATATGGGCCCCAAGCACCACCAGGAGTAATTCCTAAGTGCAAAACCCTGAGAGTCACCAGGTGTGACCCCAAAAGTCTAACAAAAACTCAGAAATTGGTTTTGTGAAATGATTAAAAGATTCTTTAGTTTCGGGAGTACCAAACCCTCAAAGATTGGCCGAAAAATCTATCACATAATGAAAGTTCAGAAAAAAGAATAAAAGGATACATCATTACAGAGCATTTAAGTTACCTAGAACACAGTTAGAAAACACTATTCTATTTCATATCGAGAAATGGTTCAATTCATATCAAATAGGTAAATTTCTAGGAAATTACATTTACTAAACCTGATAAAATGAAGAAACAGAAAATCTAAGTAGTCCTATAATTACTAAAACAATTGAATATGTATAATAGATACAAAGATGGATACATAGAATATGGACCAGGACTGAGAAATCTAGAAGCAAATGCAGACTTCTATGAAAAATGGTACTTTTACTGATGATCTTATAAGGAACTATCTATGTAATTCATTTGTTTTATTAATTAAATAGCATTTATAGTTAGAAAAATAATTTTGTCAACAAAACCAAAAAAGTTTTTTTTTTAACCAGTATTCATCTACTTGTTTGTTTGAAGAAACACTAAGCTAGGGGCCTTGAGAGATAGTACAGTAGTTTAGTTTGCCTTGTAGACAGATGACTCTTCCTTCATTCCTGGCACTACTTACGGTCCCCCAAGTATCACTAGGAGGGAATCCTGAGCAGAGTAACCTAAGCACTGCCAGTATGAAAAAAGAAAAAAACACCCTAGTGGAGGATGTGGGGTTGGAAAGCTTAGAACTTGCATACACAAAACCCTATCATTAGCAGTCATTGTAAATCACAATGACTTAATTTAAATTTTAATAAAAATAGAAATATTCATATGATAAAAAATTAAAATAAGACTCATTAACTTTATCAGATATATTTAAATATACTTAAAGAAAACTTGTAACCTTAAATAAATCTTTAAGTGTGAAGGGTGGACTTCACACTTCAGAAAATCACCACCTAAGGTTAGTATCATAGCCTCACTTTAAGAAAAAGGGAAAATGTGTCTTCTCCCATTACTCTTTTATGAGTCATTAAAAATTTTAATGTCTAGGCTGATTCACTTATTCATATGTTCAGCAGTGGTCGAGAGGATTGAGAGTCCAGAGGGGAAAAAGGAGAGGCTGAAAGTATTCTTTGGCTTTGTCACATATATGAAAGAATTTATAAATAATTAAGAAACATATTCAAGATACAAGTTAGATAGTATCTTGATAGTACAGAATAAAGACAAAATTGGGCCAAGACAAGCAGCTATGTGCAATACAGCTATGTGCAATACATCTATCATCAGATAGATGATATTTGAAGTGCTTTCATAGACTTTTATGCATAGGACAATATACCATGTAGCAGGATGCATGTCTAGCATGTGCAAGGTCTTGAATTCAGTTTCTAGCATTGCATAGTCCCCAGTACCACCCTACTGGGCCCAAGCACCATGTCACCATAAGCACCCCCTGGCATGCCCTTTACTAAACCATACCAATGCCAAGAACACCAACCTCTCTTCCCTGGAGAGGACAGCCAAGGTTAAGTCTGGGACACGTTCTAACCAGATAGTTCCCAGGGTGAGAAACACTGATGATATTTGAAGTGTTTTCATAGACTTTTATGCATAGGACAATATACCTTACAGCCTATTCTTTCTCCAGGCTGTATTGCACATAGCTGCTTGTCTTGGCCCAATTTTGTCTTTATTCTGTACTATATAAATAACCCTCCCACCAATACTAAGGCACAGATTCTCTAACCAGCCAGCTATCACTTCTAT
Source organism: Cryptotis parvus (assembly GCA_021461705.1). Lineage (NCBI taxonomy): Eukaryota > Metazoa > Chordata > Mammalia > Eulipotyphla > Soricidae > Cryptotis > Cryptotis parvus. The sequence continues at coordinate 69,981 of JAJIBD010004849.1, forward strand.
TAGTAAACAAAAAATAAACTCATGCCTCTCACCACAGGTCGACCCATTGTGTACAAACTTGCAGCAGTACACCAAAGGGGAAGAAAGTTACATGACATAAATATACCAGGTGATCTTACCAAAAGTGGAAATTGCCACAAGCGCGTGGGAGTCAGAGGTTAGGTTAGATAGAGAAGGGAACATGTGTGAATAAATGTCTAAAGGTCTGATACCAACATAGAACTGAGCATTAAATACAGACAAAAATGCAAATGATGGCTTCAAAGTGAACGTAGTGCAACCCACAATGTGTGGGAGAAGGAGGAGAGAGAGAGGGAGAGAGAGGAAATAAAGAACCTGCCATTTAGGAAGGATGTGGGAGGGGGAGGGAATTGGGGACATGGGTGGTGGTTGAAGGGCACTGGTGGAGGGCGGGTGCTGGAACACTGTGTGACCGAAACCCCAAGCGAGAACAACGTTGTAATTGTATATCTCACGGTGGTATAATAAAATGTTAAAAAAAAAAAAGAAAGTAATTTGGCACATACTAAAGATATGTTATAGATCATTAGTATGGTAGGAGTTCAGGTTTTGCAAATTCTGAGACATTAGAAAGGTAATAGGAAAAAATTAAATGAAATAAATATAATAGGAGAAGCAATGGTTTTACTCTTTTTTAAGCAGTTCCTAACATACAGGTTTTCTGGTCTTATAAAAACAGTAAGAAAATGTGGCCACTCTAAAGGCAGGCTCAGATGTGTAGACACAATTGGACACTTTGCTTTAGTCTTAAGTGTCCATTTATAATATCTCAACTTATCTTTCAAAAAGAGGCTCTTTGGGGGTCGGGTCGGAGCAATCGTGCAGTGGGTAGTGTGTTTGCCTTGCACACAGCTGACCCAGGTTCAGTCATCAGCATCCCATATGGTCCCCCGAGCACAGCCAGGAATAATTCCTGAGCCTTGCTGGGTGTAACTCAAAAAGCAAAATAAATAAATAAATAAATAAAAAGAAAAAGAAAATAAAAGAGAAGCTTTTGGTTCCAGATGGTCTAGATACAATTTAAAACTTGACCACTTATGATCAGTGTCACTTGGATATAGACAAATTGCCTCCAAACCTCTGTCTTTGCCAACATAACAAAGATAACCATTGATAACTATTTCATAGATAATTTATGGAGATAAAATGATTTTACCTATAAAGCTTTTAACCTAATAGAGGGCCCATCAAGCATTCATTCAACAGATACTGTTATTCCCAGTTAAAGGCCCCTCCAAGGGTTATTAAGAAAACAGTAGTATGAAAAGATAATGGCTTCCAAACTCTTCATTCAGAGACCTCTCTGGGATGAAGAACTGCAAAGAAATCACGTTTACTTCCATAAAATTGGTAGATGTGTTGTTTTGGCTCTGCCCTGACTTAGGAAAGGAAAGGAAAGAAAAGGCAAATAAGCAACACACTGCTTTCAGCAACACAGTAAACAGTCTTATCCACAGCACCTAGCAGAACCATCCCTATACCAACAGCAACAGACAGTTACACATGGCTTTGGTTGACTCCCATTTTTCTCCTCCCTACCTCCCCTACTTCCACATCAGTTGTGAAGTCGACAAGAATTTAGTGTTTTCCTTTCTCCATATAGTTCCAGTATCTTGTCCCTCCAACTTGATTTCATCTGGTAAAAAAAGACATTAAGAGATTCAAAGTCCTCAAGAAAGAAAAGAAGAAAAGTGTCTGCCATAGAGGCAAACTGGAGGAAGAGGAGCATGGAAGTAAGAAAACTAGGGACATTGGTGGTGGGAAATGTGCACTGGTGAAGGGGTGGCTATTGGAACACTGTATGACTGAAACCCAATCACAAACAACTTTGTGACTGTGTATCTCATGGTGATTCAATTTAATAAAAAGCCCTCAGATATAATTTCTCAATCCAGTTCCTTGAATTGTCTGTTATATAGGGACTGAATCTGATCAAGTTCAAGTCTCTTGGCCCAGGGGCTGGTGGAACAGGACCTAGACTCCAGTTTCCAGGTAATTATTCTTCCCTTAACTACATGCTGCTTCACCAGTAACTCAAATCTCTGAATTACTTCACCCTCAGCAAAGAATATAACATCTTCCAATTAAATATATTTAATATCATATATATTATATTGGGGCCTGAGCAATAGCACAGAGGGTATAGTGATTGCCTTGCACGCCGCCAACCCAGGTTTGATCCCCAGCATCCCATATGGTCCCCTGAGCACCTCCAGGAGTAATTCCTGAAATTCCTGAGTGCAGAGCCAGGAGTAACCCCTGAACATTGCTGGATGTGACCCAAAAAGCAAAAAAAAAAAAAAAAGAAAATGCTCTTGTTATTGTCCCCAACTCTCAATATATTTTTATTATATTATATCATATCATATCATATTATACTTATGCTATATATAATATAAATATAATTTAATTTGGTAATAGATGCAGTGTATATACAGATTTTTCAAGATGTAAATCTATGTTCCTGAAACTTAGTATTATAAACCAATGATACCTGAATAAAATAATTTCAATACTTCTACATCAAAGGTCACTCAAAGAAAGTGAAAATCTGCTCCAAAGAATGGGGGAAAATATTTTCAGCCCATTTTTCAGATAAGAGATTAAATTCAGCCCATAAGGGTTAAGATGGTTGAGTTACATCCTGCCAACCCTGGTTCAAATTTGTAGATACCCTGCACCACATATGACCCCTGAGCATTGCCAGAAGCTCACTCCTGACCAACTCAGGAATGATTCCTGGCTGGGTAATTCTCAATTTACATACACACAAAAGAAAACAATAAATGGAGAGAAGTAGATATTTAGGATCTGCTATTGTTAGGGTTTAATTTTACTGGCAGTGAGATGAGGAAGTGACAGTAAGAAAAGGTTAATCAAGGGGAGTACATCTAGGGCCTCAATGGGAAATTAGTTAAACCTGGGGAAATTCTACTAAGTTTAGAGGACAAAGAGCAATAAGCTCTTAAAACATGGATAGTTGAAGTCTTTAGTTCAAACACCTCACTGACACACAGCTCAATATAATGAGATTAGCATTGCAATTTGTCCCCTTTAGAAGTTTTCAGTTTGAGTTATGCATAGTCCCATGTAGATAAGCAATTTTATTACATAATTCATACCTAAATTCCACCTAAAATCATATCTGAATGTGATGTAATTACCTAACTCACCTTGAAATAAAAGTCATGTGATGTAGGCATATCAGGGGATTGATTGGCTAAAATTTGCATGGCCAACCCACTCCTATTCTTTTTAATAAATTTGTTACTTCAGTACTCATACATGTGTGACCTTCAATTATTTGTTGATCAGACACAAGAGCTAGGGACTTCTTGTAAACCACTAAGACCATGTGATCATACTGTGATGACAATCTGTGCCATCCCTGTAACACGGTATCTGATGTTACTAAAGGATCAACATGCCCATATTCATTTAGGATTTCTATTTTGTTTTGGGGCCACACCCAGCTTTACAGGACTTGGGTGACCGTATAAGCTATCTTCTGGGGATGGAACCCGGTTAACCATGTATAAGACAAGAGCCTCACATGCTGTGCTATTTCTGCAACCCACATTATTACAATTTTAATTGTTTACTTCCTCTTTTTTAACATATTGCATCATTATAAATATCTTGAGCTCAAGATATTTATAGTATCTTGCAACCTAAATTTAGATTAGATTGCAATATGTAATGTAATTTCAATTACATTGATCAGCTTTTCATCAGGTGACCTCTGTAGTGTACCCTAGGCCCTTAGAAACCACAGTCACAAGAATAAACCTGAGGAGCACTGGAGTGCACACACAGTGGTCTGCATGAGAGAACACAGCCAATAGTAGCTGCATTTCTCAAGACTATCTTCAGAGCTGTTCCACAGCACTAGACAGATAAGCAGTTAGGGAAACTCTTCACCAATAGAACCTCTCAAATATATTTATGGTCATTTCTACAGTAAAGGCAAGTAAGGTACTTGCCTCCCATGGGCTTCCCCTGCTTCCGTTCCCAGCACAGCATATGGTCTCCTGAGCACGACTGGAGTCACTCCTGAGCAAAGACCAGGAGTAGCCCCTGAGTACCACTGGGTGTGGCCCCCAAAAAAAAAACAATGGATGAAAGACCATTCTAGTCAACTTGGGCTGTTATTACAAAATCCATAAATGAGGAGGCTTGAACAACAGATAATATTTAGTTAAATATTTACAGCTCTGGAGTTTGGAAAACCAAAGATCAAGTTGCCCCCAGATTCAGTAACTGATGAAGGTTCCTGGTGTGCAATGGCCACCTTGTGTGTTGCCATATGGTGGGAAAAGAGAGAAACATCTGGTCTAACTTCCTCTTCTTAGGACCCTAACATTAGTATAGGATCCAGTTTCCAAATTCCACCGCAGTGGTTAAGATGTCAGCAGATGAACTGGAAGATGGTCAGTAATCAACATGTGAACACATTATTAATTATGACTCGCATTCATTCTACGGCACCATCAAATCAAAAAGCTTGGTTGGCAAAAAATTGGTGCACACACATATGCTTGTATTATATTTGGAAATATAAAAGTAAATATGATATTTTGCAGGTTTCCTCCGTCTAACATAATGGGGAGGGTTATTCAGACCAAATGATTAGTTCCTTTTAATCTTTTTTATGCTTTTATTCTGTTTTGAGGCCACACGCAGTGGTTCTCAGTGGTTACTCTTGGCTCTATACTCAGGAACTAATTCTGGTGGTGCTCAGAGGAGGCTAGAGATATGGGACCCAAGTGTACAGAATGCTGGGGATCGAACGCAGCTGGGCCATGTGCACAGCAAGCACCCTACCCACTGTACTCTCTCTGGCCTAGATTCCAGTTTCTTAAAATTTTATCCATGGATCAGCTTGAAATTTATTTTTAATGAGTCTTTTAAACATTATCATTTACAAAGTTGTGCAAAGTACAGTTGATCAACTTGAAATTTAAAGATAAAATTAAGCTTTGGAAAAAGACCCAACGGATCTGAGGTCAAATCTCCACTTCACCACTATGTCCTCAAGATAAAATTAAGCATTGGAAAAAAGACCCAAAGGATCTGAGGTCAAATCTCAAATTCACCACTATGTCCAGCACATCTTTATAAGTTATTTGATATCTTGGAATATCATTTCATCAAGAATAATAGGAAAGCTTTCTAGATGGAGCCTCATTCCAGATGCAGTCTGCCTACAAACAAATACGGGCTTTTGACCTCCCAGTTCTGGGACCTCAAGTGACCAGTACATTCTTTCTGTGGTTTAGTTTTCTAAGCTGGAAGATAAGGGTAATAAAAATGAAACTGATGTGCTAAAATGTGTTAATGCTTGTAAAACCCTGAGAGATATAATATAGTACTTAATAAGAGTAAATTTAAAATAAAATTTTTACTAATACTATATGAATAGTTGACTTTCTGTTTCGATGGGGGGCCACTCCTGAGTGCTCTGGCTGAAGGTGCCCTGGGGCCGGCAGAGCTAATTGGCAGAGCTGGAGGCAGGAGGGTATGCAGTGTCAAAAGTCCAATTCTACCACTAGAGACAAATCTCCAGGCCTCAGCTTTCTCGTTTGAAAACTAGCCCAGATCAGATGATACCTGAATCTCACATAATGTTTTAATGCAATGGTACTTTAATGAAATAATAAATTACCCCCATGAATTTAAAAAACTTTTTAGAAATACTTTCTCCCATCAAATTTACTGTCAGAAGAAATTATGTCCTTGCGGGTTTTGGGGGAGGGCCACACTTGGTTTGTTTAGTTATTATTCCTAGCTCTGTGGTCAAAAGTGAACCCGGGGGTTGATCCAGAATATAGTGTGATATCAGGAATTTGAATCAGGGACATGGCCACCACAGCTACATGCATGGTGAGTGCCCCACCTCCTGAACTATATCTCTGGCTCTTGGAAATTGCACCTTTGAAACACAAACATGGACTGGAGGGATAGTACAGGAGGTAAGGCACTTACTGAGCCAACCCAAAGAACCTAGGTCAACCCCAGGGACCACATGATCCCTGAATACCTCTGAGCACAGAATGAGCCCTGAGCACAGAGAAGACCTGAGCATTTCCTGAATATGACCAAAAAATACATACACAAACAACATACCACTATTATACCCCTGATGGTAGCATACATTTATTATGTAAATATCTAATAAAAAATTATTTTAATATCACAGCCATGAGTGGTACAAATACAAGGCCCCCAAAAAACTTAAATGTCAATTAATATTTTAGGTGGGAAGAGGCTGTGCAGGTGGTGTTCAAGACTAACTCTTGGGCCCGGAACTATAGTACAATAGGAAGGGCATTTGTCTTGCATGTGGCCAACCCAAGTTCAATCCCCTTCTTCCCATATGGTCCCCCCCAGCACTGCCAGCAGTAATTCCTGAGTGTAGAGCCAGGAGTAACCCCTGAGTGTTGTCATGTGTAACTCAAAAAGCAAAAAAAAAAAACTGAAAAACTTAGGGATCACTCCTGGCAGCATTTTGGAAACTATTTGCAGTACTAGGATTGATGCAGGGTTGTTCATATGTAACAGAAACACCTTAATCTCTGTATTAATTCTGCCAGTTAATATTTAAAATATAGAATTTATTAAAATCTTTCCCTTGGTTATAATCTGTAGAATCTTTCTACAAAGCCCTCTTCATGTCATATTTTTTCTGATCTATATATTCTGATTTTTTGTAGCTCAGATCTATAATTCCTAATCCGAATTCACACTATTCTAAGCTCTAGTACTGTCTTTCCTTACTCTATTTTGTAGTTATATATATTTTCTATGCATGCAAGTATAGCAGAACCACATTTTTTTAATTTTTCATAATTTTTTGCGGAGAAGATATCCAAAATATTAACTGAATAAATATTTCCCTTCATATACCATTATGTAAAAAGATACTTCTTTTCATTCTGTTGCAGAATAATACTTAGGAAATTAGCAGGAATTTGAATTTCTATTAAAATTTTAATTTTGAACAGTATGGACATTCCTCCAAAGACTAGAAATTGAGCTCCCATTTGACCCAGCCATACCACTCCTGGGAATCTACTCTGGGAAACCAAAAATATGCAGCAGAAACACCATCCTACTTTTATGTTCATAGCAGCATTATTCACAATAGCCAGATTCTGGAAGCAACCAGAGTGCACGAAAACTGATGACTGGATAAAGAAGCTTTGGTACATCTACACAATGGAATACTATGCAGCTGTTAGGAAAAATGAAGTTATAAAATTTGCCTATAAATGAATGGACATGGAGAAGATTATGTTGAGTGAAATTAGCTTGAAGGAGAGAGACAGTTACAGAATGACTGCATTTATTTGCATGGCATAAATATATATGTACATAGTATGATACCAATATACAAGGTCAAATGAAACATATATCAGGAGGTCTTGTCAAAGGTGGAAATTATCTCAAACGTATGGGAGTCAGAGGCTAGGTAAGACAGAAAATGGAACAGGGTGCTAATAATAGTCGAGGGTACTAATGCCAACCTAGAACTGAGCATTAAATACAGGCAAAAAGATACACATGACAACCCTTTAATGTATGTGCTTTAATCCATAGTCTGGAAGGGAAGAAAAAGAGAGAGAGAAAGGGAAAGAAATAAAGAACCTGTCATGGAGGCGGGCTGGGGGATTGGGGAGGGAACCGGGGACGTTGGTGGTGGGAGATGGGCACTGGTGGAGGGATGGGTGCTGGAACACTGTATGACCAAAACCCAAATATGAACTTTTTAATTGTATATCTTTGTAATTGCATATCTCTCAGTGGTATAATAAAATACTAAAAAAAATTATTTTTGATTCATTTGCCATTTTTTCTTATATGTACTTATGTTAGTTATAAAAAAAAAGCCTGATTGCCAAAATATACCTCTACCACAAGGAGGGGAACATTTTCTAATAGAACATTATTCATTGAGTGACAAAGAGAGCCCCTTTTAGAATTAACTCTTTATTAGCCAGTTTTGTTAAACTGGCCAGTTTTGTTACCATTTATGGGATTATGTCCAACAAAAAGGAGATAAGGATCTCAAAGAAATATCTGTTCTTTTATTTTCATTGTTATGTTAATTACATTATTTACAATCATTTAAATATAAAAACAGTCAAATACTCATCGACAGATGAAAGTAAAATGTGAGATTGACATGCATATATGTGTATTATGTCATCTACAAATAGTGATTGTTTTATTTCTTTTCTAATTTTATTTCCTTTCCTTACCTAAAGCTCTGGTTATAACTTCCAATTCTATGTTGAATGATAGTAGGAAGAGTGGACATCCTTTTCTTATACCTGATCTTAGAGAAAACCTTTTAATTTTTCACTGTTGAGTATGGTGCTAGCTATGGGTTGCAAACAAAAGTTATATATGACCTTTCTTATATTAAAGTTGTATTCTGTTTAGAACCCTCATTAATTTTGGATGGTAATGACATCTGGTTCTGCCTTTGAAAGTGGTAAGAAATCTTTCAAGAAAGAGAAAGATAATAAACCTGTTATAGAGGCAGGCTAGGGGAGAGGGGGAGGGAATCGGGGACATTGGTGGTAGGAAATGGGGGCTGGTGGAGGAATGGGTGCTGGAACACTGTATGACAGAAACCCAAATACCCAAATATGAACGTCTTTGTAATTGTATATCTCATGGTGGTACAATAAAAATATTAAATTTAAAAAAAAGAAATCTCTCAAGAAATTCAAAACAGAACTCCCATTTGACCCAGAAGTAAAACATACTTCCTCACATCTATTTCAAGAACACAGAAATATTTACTCACACGTTATCTCATGAATGTGGTATAGTCTTATAGAAACAACCCTTTACTCAATGAATCGTCGGTAGATAAAGAAATGATGGTATATATAAACTACAGAATACTACTAAGCTATAATAAATAAGAAAATCTTGCCTTTTGATGCACTTAGAATGGAGCTAAAAAGGTAAATTCAGAAAAAAGAGAAAATATCATGATTTGATTGATAAGAGCTATATGAAGAAAAAATGCAAGGGAAGAGAGGGTACCTTGGACTTTGATGAAAGAACCAAGGTTACCTAGTTGTAGTGGGGATGGGGAAGAAGAAAAGACTAGGATAACATAAAGACAATAATGGAGGTTCTTTGACACTTGGTTGGTGGTGGAGGAATATTAACATTCTGTGTCAAAGTATTACCATTTACACAATTGCAACCATATTCCTACAATAGCAAAATATTTAGGTAATGGTTCTATTCCTTTGGTTAATATTTTTAATCAAAATTGAATGTTGGAGGAGGGGCTGGATAGTAGGGCAAGTATTTATTTCACACACATCCAAGACAGATCCATTCCCAGCAACTCATATGGTCCCGTGAGAATTGTTATGGCTGATCCCTGAGCATAGAGCCAGGAGTAAGCTCCAATATAATCCTGGGAAGTTGTATAAGGCTAGTAGTTTGTCTATTTTTTCTATATATTATCCAGTTTATTGGCATTAAGATGTTTATAGTCTTTATAATCCTGATTTTCTGTTATATTTATTATTGTTGCTTCTTTTGTTTTTTACTCCTTTTATAAGGCAGTTTTTCTCTTGTCCTTTAATAAACATAGTTCGGTATCTGTCCATTCTGCTCATCTTTATAAAAAAAATCTCTTGGTTTCATTAAATTTTTGTATTGTCTTTTCTACTTTATAAAATTCTAATTGTTTTCTTCTACAAACATTGCTATTAATTTTTCCTCCTTTGCTAGTTCCTCTATATATAAAATGAGATTGTTTATATGAGACTTTGCTTGTCTCCTGATGTAGGCTTTTCTTGCTACAAACTGCCTTCTTATGCTAATAATTGTCAAAAGTGCTGATACCAACCTAGAACTAAGCATTAAATCACTGTATCACTGTCTTCCCCTTCATCATCGATTTGCTTGAGCAGGCACCAGTAACATCTCCATATGTCCTGTCTCATGCAAGTAGAGCCCAAGGACACCTGCTTGCTCCAGGAACATAAAGAGCCTCAAACCATTCCATCAGGTCATGGGAATGAGGTCTATAATTGTTACTGGTATTTGGCATATCAAATACGACACGGTATTTGATATGCCAAATACCGTGCGGGTGGCATACTCTTGTAGTCATCTTCGGGCCCCGCAGGGACACTCAGCTAAGAGCACCGAGGGGGCACCGAGAGGCAAGGGCCGGGGACAGGGGGTGACTCGCCTCGCAGGCGGCCCGCCCGCTTAATTTAAAGCATTAAATACAGGCAAAAGATACACATGACAACCTCTTAATGTATATATTGTAATCTACAATGTGGAAGGGAAGGAAAAGAGAAAGAGAGAGAGAGAGAAAGAGAGAGAGAGAGAAAGAGAGAGAGAGAGAGAGAGAGAGAGAATTAAGAACCTGCCACAGAGGCAGGCTGGGGAAGGGGGAGGGAGTCGGGGGACATTGGTGGTGGGAAATGGGCACTGGTGGGGGGATGGGTGCTGGAACACTGTATGACCGAAACCCATATATGAACATCTTATGAACATCTTTGTAACTGTATATCTCATGGTGGTATAATAAAATATTTTTTAAAAATCTAGAATGGATAACACTGATTACCAGGATTACATGCTTTTATAAAGTCTGACTTGTATTACAATGAATATAAATTACAACTACAATAAAGGGAAAAATTAAAGCACTATCTGCTTTAGTGTCAAAAAAAAACTGCCTTCTTAAAAATGTTTTTGCTGCATTCCTAATAGCTTGTGTCTTTATTTTCACTTTTTTCAGGTTTTTTTATATTTATTCCTTGGTTTCTTCATTGACCCAATAATTTATGTCATTTAACCTTCATTTTCAATCATTTGATTTTCAAGTTTTATTTTTGCTGTTGATTTCCAGTTTTCTACCATTCTACCATTGTGATTTGATTCCAAATTCATGTGTTATTAATGCCTGTTTTTCATCTCAAGGTCATGAGTTATTAACGCCTGCTTTTTAATCTCCTTGAGAATTTTCCAAAGTACCATATGACCCAACAATTCCACTTCTTGGCATCTACCCCGAATGCTCAAAACTATTCAGAAAAGACACTTGTGCTTCTTTGTTCATTGCCTCTCTGGCAATGGCAATGGCAAAAATCTGCAAGCAGTCCATGTCCAAGAAAAGACAGTTGAATAAACAATGACATGTATATACAATTCATGGAATACTACTCAGCAATAGAAAAAAAGACAAAATTATGCAATATGTTGCTATATGAGTGGATCTGGAGAGCATCGTGCTGAGTGAGGTAAGTGTGAAGGAGTTACAGAATTGCTCTCAATGACCTCTTTCTTTCTGTATAAAAGTAAATAAATAAACAAATGCAGAAAGGCGAAATAAGCTGAAAAGAATAAGTCAATAGAACTTAATTTACAATGGGGGATAGACTATTTAGGAAGAACAGAGGGTTCAAGGAGGGGACAACTAGTGGTATGTGTGAAATATAGTATGCATGAAACCCTATCATTGAGCGTATTATAAATCATGGTGCCTAAAATAAACTTTAAAAATATAATCTGTACTGGGTGCAAAGAGATAATACAGGTGTAAGCACTTGCCTATAATGTGATCACCCCCGGTTCAACCCCAGGCACCACATATGGTTCACTGATAATCACCAGGTATGACCCAACAACTCCCTACCCAAAAAGATGTGTACAACAGAAAAGGAGATAGTTCAAGTGGTAAAGTACATGCTAACATTTGTAAGGCTATGGAAATGCATGGACCCTAAGTATACCAAGAGTAGCTCTAGTCGTCAGCACAACCACCGAGTCGAAGAATCACAACACCAGCCAGGGCAGTGAACAGTAATATCTGTACCAATGGCCAAGCATGTATGGGAGTGGCCTCTATTTTTAAAAATTTGGGGGCTTGTAGCAATAGGACAGTGGGTAGGGCATTTGCCTTGCATGATGCTGACCCTAGTTCATCATAATCAATTAACCAATTTAAGAAAAAGAGAGATCATTGTGTAGCTGCCTCTCTCTTAACTTATTTCACTTAGCATATCTTTTAGTTCCATCCTGTACCGCAAAGTTGCATTATTGTCTTTACAGATGCATAGTATGGAATAAATATCTTATAGTGTGATTTTAATGAGAGAGCATTCATCTTATGAAGTAAAGTTATAGCTGACCTGTAAATATATCTCAGAGACCATTGTCTTTGTAACAATTAAAACCATACCAGGAGGACTGGTTCACCGTTGGAAGCTTGTCACAAGTGTGTGTGGGGAAGAGGGCAATTTAGGATAGACAAAAGGCACCATTATGACAATAATAATTGGAAATGATGAACAAGAACTGAGTGCGAAAGTAGGTAAAGGGATGTAGCGTGATAAACTTTCAGTATCTGTATTGCAGGTCATAAAGTACGAAAGAGGAAAGAGAGAGAGAGAGAGAGAGAGAGAGAGAGAGAGAGAGAGAGAGAGGTGTCTGCCATAGAGGCAGGAAGGAAACTGGGAACACATTGGTGGTGGGAAATGTACAATGGTAAAGGGCAGGTGTTGTAATACTGTATGACTGAAACCCAACCATGAACAATTTTGTAACTGTGCATCTCAAGGTGATTCAATTAAAAATAATTAATTAATTTAAGGAAAAGTGAGAGCATTCTGCCACTGTCTCTTAACTGATGTTCTTTCGCATATCTTCTAGTTCAGCCACAGTGTGGCAAATTTTATTATTTCCTTCTTTTTTAGAAATGCATTGTATGGAACAAATATCTTATCATTTTAATTAGAGTGTAAATTTATTCATTTTGTGGAGTAAAGTTATAGCTGATCCGTAAATGTGTCTCAGAGTTCATTGTCTTTGTAACAATTAAAATAACTTTCCTGGAGCCTGAGCAATAAGTACAGTGCATGCCACAGGCCAATGCAGGTTCACTTCCTGGTTTCTCATATTGTCCTCTGAGCACCATCAGGGAATAATTCCTGAGTGCAGAACCAAGAATAACCCTTGAGCATCTCTTTCTGAATATATTGGAGAAAAACAGTAAAGCAACAACCATTGCCACATACCACCAAATATTAAGAATAAAAAACTTACCTCTCTACAGAAATGGAACAGTGTGCTAACAATTGTTGAGGGTACTAATGCCAACCTAGAACTGAGCATTAAATAGAGGCAAAAAGATACACATGACAACCCTTTAATGTATGTTCTGTAATCCATAGTCTGGAGGGAAGGAAAAGAGAAAGAGAGAGAAATGGAAGGAAATCAAGAACCTGCCATGGAGCAGGGGCTGGGGGAGGGGGAGGGAACTGGGGACGTTGGTGGTGGGAGATGGGCACTGGTGGCGGGATGGGTGCTGCAACACTGTTTGACCAAAACCCAAATATGTACTTTTTAATTGTATATCTTTGTAATTTTAAAAATAAAAAAAATTAAAAAAAAAACTTACCTCTCTAAATATCATTAAAGGAAAAGTCATAAAATTCTTAACTTAGAAAGCATCTAACAGAGAGATAGAGAGAGAAAGAGAGGAAACTGGGGTACCTGCTATTAAGGCGGCCTGGGGAGGGGGAGGGTACATTGGTGGTGGAAATGGGGCACTGGTGGAGGGATGGGTGCTGGTATACTGTATTACCAAGAACCAATTATGAACACCTTTGTAATTGTATGTTTCATGGTGGTATAATAAAAAAAATTTTAAAAATTAAAAAAGAAGAATGAGATCATTAAAAAAAAAACCCTGAGAGGTTCTGAGTAACCTGAGAGCTTCTGAGGAACCTGGTATTACTAGAAAAAGGTTGTTATTATCCGGGAGCCTATGCCTAGGAAAGTGAGGTTTCCAGCTTCCAACATCTTAAGGACTGGGTTTTTATTTTTTATTTATTTTTTGTTTATTTTTTGTTGGCGACCCCCCCACTCCATGAGGACCTCCATTTTCCACATCCGGACTTCCTCCTCGTCAGAACTCCACCCAGCAGACCAGCCTATCACAGACCAGCTCATCGAGATCAACCCTGCTGTAGTTTTTTTTTTAATCTGGCCCAGCAGAGCCTCACAACAAGCCAGACGACCCCCCCACTCCATGAGGACCTCCATTTTCCACATCCGGACTTCCCCCTCGTCAGAACTCCACCCAGCAGACCAGCCTATCACAGCCTGGCTCATCAAGATCCACCCTGCTGCAGTCTTTTTTTAATCCGGCCCAGGTATGCTGATCCAGAGACAGACATGGGGCAGAGCTGCTACTGGCTCTCACTGTGCCCAGCCACTCATGAGGTGCCCGGGAGGGATGGCAGGTTCTAGCCCTGGCCCGCCACCCCAGCAGAGCCTCACAACAAGCCAGATGACCCCCACTCCATGAGGACCTCCATTTTCCACATCGGACTTCCTCCTCGTCAGAACTCCACCCAGAAGACCAGGCTATCACAGCCCAGCTCACTCAGCCACTTGCGGCCACAAGGTTCATCAATAAATGCTGGATTTTGAGATGACTACAAAAGTATGCTACCCACACGGCAGAGCCTGGCAAGCTGCCCATGTCGTATTTGATATGCCAGATACCAGTAACAATTATAGACCTCATTCCCATGACCTGATGGAATGGTTTGAGGCTCTTTATGTTCCTGGAGCAAGCAGGTTCCCTTGGGCTCTACTTGCATGAGACAGGTCATATGGAGATGTTACTGGTGCCCGCTCAAGCAAATCAAAGATGAACGGGAAGACAGACAGACAGTGATTTATTTTTGCTTTTTGAGTCACACCCAGCTATGCTCAGGGCTTACTCCTGCCTCTGCACTCAGAAATTACTCCTGGCAATGCTCAGGGTACCATATGGGATGCCAAGGAATTGAACCAGGTCAGCCATGAGCAAGGTAAATGCCCTACATGCTGTGCTATCGCTCCTTCCTCAAGGACTGGGTTTTTTGTTAACCGTATCTACTGCACTGGTCAGACATATGCCTATGAAAAAGATTTCCTTGTCTGGGGGGGCAACACGGGAAGGGACAGGTGAACACATATGACCTTTGTCCTGATACTGTTGGCAAGGGTCCACCTCATTGCCTTTCTGATGGCAAAGGAGAAAAAAGAATGAGTACCCAGTTTGGGGATGGGACAGGGGGAGGATTTCAGCTCTTTTGGGAGTAATACCAGAAGCCAGGCAGGCAATGAAAGTTACTAAGGCAAATAAAAGACTGCCTTTTATTTGACCCAGCAACTCCACTTCCAGGAATTTATCTGAAGGAAATGATTTAGAATGTGCAGTATCGTAGCTTTAAGGACGTTCATTTACCATAGTGTTTTTTATAACGGCATCAAACTCAAATAAACCTAAATGTCCAACAACAGAAAAAAAAAAAAAGAAAGCATCTAACTTACTCATTCACTTTGAGATACAAAAAATGTGAAAATTTGGGGGTACATTTGCTTGGTTTTGGTTTTTCAATTTTATTATATCACCTTGAGATATACAATTAAAACGCTGTTCATGATTGGGTTTCAGTCTCACAGTGTTCCAGCAACCATCCCTCCCACCAGTGCATATATCCCACTACTAGTGTCCCCAGATTCCCTTCCTCTCCCCAGCTTGCCTTTATGGCAGGTACTTTTCTTCTCCTTCTCCTTCTCCTTCTGCTTCTTCTTCCTCTTCTTTTTCATTTTCTCCTCCTTCTCCTTCTCTTCCCCTTCCTCCTCCTCCACCTCGTCCTCTTCCTCCTCTTCCTTCTTCTCTTCCATTTTCTTCTTCCTTCTTCTTTTCTTCTTCTTCTTCTACTTCTTCTTCTCCTTCTTCTTCTTCTTCTACTTCTACTTCTTCCTCTTCTTCTTCTTCTTCTTCTTCTTCTTCTTCTTCTGTTGTTTCTGATGCTTCTGATTCTTCTGATCCCTCTGATGCTTCTGATGCTTCTTCTTCTGATGCTCCTGCTTCTTTTGATGCTTCTTCTTCTCTCCCTTCTTTTGCTCATTATTGGCTTACAATACACACACTGAGGGGTTATCATGTATATCCCTTTACCTATGTTCAATGATAAATTCTAGCCTGGCATTACCATTTCCAAAAATTATTAGGACACTGGTCCTTTCTCTATCTTACCTGACCTCTATTCCCCAACACTTGTGGTAGATTCCAACCATTGACTTGTTCCTTCTCCACCTGGCCTTAGATATTAGTCTTATACTAGATTTTAAAATGAATGTTTCTGAACCTTCCATGGAGGCGGGCTGGGGGAGGGGAGAAAGAACCGGGAGACGTTGGTGGTAGGAGATGGGCACTGATGGAGGGATGGGTGCTGGAACACTGTATGACCAAAACCCAAATATGAACATCTTTGTAATTGTATATCTCAAGGTGGTATAATAAAATACTTTAAAAAATAAAAATAATATGAATGTTTCTTAACCAGTCTTCTAAATTCCATTCATATTGTATTATTATTATATATAATTGAAAATAAATTATACTTAGTGTAGAAAATAAATAGAAAGTTTAAAAATCTCTTCTGGTGCACAGCCAGTTTAGAAAGTGGATACAGCAGAAACCTTTTATTATAAAAAATTCTAGGCATAGTATTTACCATAAAAGGTTAACTATGATGTATCAGAATTTTGTCCAATCAATATTTTCATAGCAGCACTATTCACAATAGCCAGAATCTGGAAACAACCAGAGTGCCCAAGTACAAATGACTGGATAAGGAAACTGTGGTATATCTACACAATGGAATACTATGCAGCTATTAGGAAAAATGAAGTTATGAAATTTGCCTATAAATTGATGTACATTACATTGAAGAAAATATAGGAAAAACCCTCCACGACATTGAAGCTAAAGGCATCTTCAAAGGTGAAACATCACTAACAAAGCAACTAGAAGAAAAGATAAACATATGGGACTACATGAAACTGAAAAGCTTCTGCACCTCAAAAGAAACAGTGACTAAGATACAAAAGCAGTCCACAGAATGGGAAAGAATATTCACCCAATACCCATCTGATAAGGGGTTAATATCCAGGATATATCAGGCACTGGTAGAACTTTACAAGAAGAAAACAAACAACCCCATCAAAAAATGGGGAGAAGAAATGAACAGAAACTTCAGCAAGGAAGAAATTCGAATGGCCAAAAAACATATGAAAAAAATGCTCATCATCACTAATCATCAGAGAGATGCAAATCAAAACAACAATGAGATACCACTTTACACCACAGAGACTGGCACATATTCAAAAGAGCAAGAACAACAAGTGCTGGTGCGGATGTGGGGAAAAGGGGACACTCATCCATTGTTGGTGGGAATGCCGGCTGGTACAGCCTTTCTGGAAAACAATATGGACCTTCCTCCAAAGACTAGAAATTGAACTCCCATTTGACCCAGCCATACCACTCCTGGGAATCTACTCTGGGAAACCAAAAATACGCAGCGGAAACACCATCCCTACTTTTATGTTCATAGCAGCATTATTCACAATAGCCAGAATCTGGAAGCAACCAGAGTGCCCGAAAATCGATGACTGGATAAAGAAGCTTTGGTACATCTACACAATGGAATACTATGCAGCTGTTAGGAAAAATGAAGTTATAAAATTTGCCTATAAATGGATGGACATGGAGAAGATTATGTTGAGCGAAATTAGCCAGAAGGAGAGAGACAGATACAGAATGACTGCATTTATTTGCATGGCATAAATATATATGTACATATTATGATACCAATATCCAAGGTCAAGTGAAACATATATCAGGAGGTCTTGTCAAAGGTGGAGATTATCACAAACGTGTGGGAGTCAGAGTTTAGGTAAGACAGAAAATGGAACAGGGTGCTAATAATAGTCGAGGGTACTAATGCCAACCTAGAACTGAGCATTAAATAGAGGCAAAAAGGATACACATGACAACCTTTTAATGTATGTTCTGTAATCCATAGTCTGGAAGGGAAGAAAAGAGAAAGAGAGAGAAAGGGAAAGAAATAAAGAACCTGCCATGGAGCAGGGCTGGGGAAGGGGGAGGGAACCGGGGATGTTGGTGGTGGGAGATGGGCACTGGTGGAGGGACGGGTGCTGAAACACTGTATGACCAAAACCCAAACATGAACTTTTTAATTGTATATCTTTCTATTTGTATATCTCACGGTGGTATAATAAAATACTTAAAAAAAAAATAAATTGATGTACATTGAGAGAATCATGTTGAGTGAAATTAACCAGAATGAAAAGGACAGATATAGAATGGCTGTCCAATGATATTGGTATCATAATACAAACACACATACACACACAGACACCACACACACACTTATATATGTGTGTATATATTCATATGTGTATATATATATATATGCGTATGTATATACACGCATATATGTATATCACTAGATCACTAGACATCCCATTGTTCATCGATTTCCTCAAGCAGGTGCCAGTAACATTTCCAAGGTCAGAAAGATAAACATTTTATTACTGGTTTTGGCATATCAAATACGCATTTGTCTGCTTGCCAGGCTCTGCTCTGCAGACACCATAGTAGCCACCATTATCATGGACCAGACCCCACAGCTCATCAGAATCTACACAAGAGAGCGCTGATCTCAAGACCAGCTCAGAGCAGCCAAGTTCGAGCCCAGGTAGGCAGCTCTCAGAGGCAGAAGTCACTGGGCATTCCTGGTGATGGAGCTGAAGTCCCCATTCCCCTCTCTCACCAATCCTAGAGGCCTGGTGGCCCCGCCTCACGAACTGCCTCAGGGCTCTCAGCCATGATGCAGAAACTTAGACGTATGGGGGAGAGTTGCCATCTGGCTCTCCCCTAGCTCAGCTGACCATGAGGCTCCCAGGAGGCATGATGGGTTTTGGGTGTTGGCCCATCACCTCTGTAGGGCCTTGGAAGCAGCCGGATGAGACTCTCTCACCATAATAGCCACCATTTTCGCAGTCCGAACCCAACAGCTCATCAGAACCCACATAAGAGAGATGCTGATCTCAAGACCAGCTCAGAGCAGCCGAGTTCGAAGCCCAGGTAGGTGGCTCTCAGAATATATGTATATATGCATATGTATATATGTATATATATACACACACATATATGTGTGTATACACACACTCTCACATACATGTACTCCTGACCACTGCTGGATGGATATATATGGATATATATATAGATATAGATATATAGATATAGATATAGATATAGATATAGATATAGA
Source organism: Cryptotis parvus (assembly GCA_021461705.1). Taxonomy (NCBI): domain Eukaryota; kingdom Metazoa; phylum Chordata; class Mammalia; order Eulipotyphla; family Soricidae; genus Cryptotis; species Cryptotis parvus. Next base: position 89,198 of record JAJIBD010004849.1, read on the forward strand.
TATAGATATAGATATAGATATAGATATAGATATAGATATAGATATAGATATCCAGCAGTGCTCAGAAGTTACTCCTAGTTGTGTACTCAGGAATTACTCTGGCAGTGCTCAGGGAACCATGGAATGAATGCTCAGCAACCCAGGTTGGCTCCATGCAAGGCAAGCACCTTAATGCCTGTACTTTCTCTCTCATCGTGTACATGATCTTATCTGTAGTAAAGAAAATAGTGAACCACTCTGCTAACCTTAAATATTTCTAATGACAAATGCAGCAAATAATACATGATAAAAGTTATAGTAAACTTTTAAAAAGAAAAAACTATGGGCACAAAGACACTATGTTTTTTCTCCCAATTTGTAATTGTATTACAAAGAAAGAGCAGCCCATGAATATTCTGTTGGCGTTAACAAAATTGTTGATAATATTGATTAGTTTTTCAAGTGCTATTGACCATTTTTTGTCTTTGGAAATATCTATTTAGTTCATTTATTTGCTTTAATTGTGCCTTTTTGTTGTTGTTATCCTCTAACTTTATTTATCTTTGTATTATTAGCTGCAAATTTACTTCATAATATCATGAATAAAATTCTATCAGAGAAGGTGATGTACAAACATTATTGCCTATTCATTGGCTAGTGTTTTCCTTTCTTGGTTATATTATTCGAAGAACATTGTTAAATTTTAATCAAATTTCATTTATGGCTTTCTTCTTAGGTGTCTTATTTACTGATTTTTCCTCATTCAAACACACACACGCGCACACACACAACTACAGTTTATAAACAGTCCAAGAGCTATCTGCTCAAAAGCTGTCCTATGCACAGATCTTGGATAAATATGAGACTATAAGACAGATAAGTTAACTTGTTGAATTATTTTTTCTCCCACCACCCCATCCAGCCCACACTTCCACCTTACTCACCTTAGTTTTTGACAATGTTTGTAAGAGTCCAACATTATTGCAGTTGTGCTTAAAGGAACAAGGCTGCATCTCTGCCAAAGGAAATTAGTTTGTTCTCAATGTCACATGGCTCCTTGGTACACCTTCAATTAAACAGTTTAGGAGGTCAAATACAGAACTCAGAAAGATCAGACCAGGTCAAAGTCATGATCATTCTTCTCTTCTCATGACAGCACCAAAATTTCAGGGGGTTGGGGGACTGTAGGTTGATGAGAATGATCAAGACAAGCCAGAGAGAAGAGTCATAAAAAAATTCAAATGCAAATATAAGAACTTAAAAGTGCGGGTGGTCTATTCTTGTTTTGCAAATGAGCAGACTGTACTCTATGACACAAAGAATATCAATGGGTATTATCAGTCAGAGTTTCTTGCCCAAAGTAGCTATAGGCAAGCATGCACCCAAAAGAAAAGGTCAAGTCATCTTTCAATTCTACTGCAACAAAACAAAACTAAGCCTGAAATTTTTTGTTCTAATTCCATAATTATATAAAGTGTTTGATTGGTCCAAAAATGTTACTACCATTTCTTCCATAAAGTCACCAGTATCACATATTACATATGTATTTCCTATGGTAAGCAGGCCTGAAAGTAGTGTCACTTCCGGGTGAAGATACTAGTACTAGGAATAGGCTATCAGTTTATGGAATCTCTGAGCAAGTCCACGGTCTTTACAGCTGATGTATTTTTTTCATGAGTCTGTCCTATTAAGAACTAGTGATTTTAATTTTTCAATTTTGGGACACAGTGAGCATGCACTCATACACAATAATTCTCATAGATCAGTTCATTGGTCACTGCAATTATGAGATAAAATACTGTTTATATATCTATGTTTAGTTCTTTTACTAGCAAGCAATTCTCCCATAATACAAATGACCCCAAATTCTGAAGGGGTTTTGTATTTCAAAGTTATACTACATTTAATTCTTTCAAGTGAATAGTTTCAAATTATTTCTCAACTGAAAGGATGAATCGGTGGTTAAAAACAGGAAGTGTGATGAGTAAACTTGAAACCAGTGAAAATACAGAAGATTATGAGGGAAATTCAGAGAAACCTGAAATTGTCCACAGATGTGACAGTTATGGAGTAGTTCCTAAATTTTCCCACATGAACCAGAAGTGGAAATCATGATGACAATGTTCTATCAAATAAGCAGTAAATCGAGAGAAGACAATCACAGGTTGTTCTAACATAGTAACATAGAATGTTTTTTCTTAAGATGCTAGAGATTAAACATTTGTGGATTTTGATTTAAAAATGTGGAAATAATAGTTAAAACCACGATGCCTGGGATTTTTAAAAACAAAACATGCCATTTCTAAGATAACTAGAATTCATTGACTAAATTGGGACGATTTCATAACTTTCGGGTAGCAGTGATCTATTGACTGTGTGCTCTACATCCCTGGCAAAACACACACACACATGCACACACACACAAACACACACTTACAAACACAAACACACATACACAAAGAAAACTACAAAATGCTTTAAGTTTCTCTAAATGTCAGGTGTAGACTCTTGGGGAGTTAACCCTACATACTAGTACCAACTAGAGTGAAGCAAAAGATAAGAAATTTGAAAAAGTCTCTTTCCAAATAACACATATACTCAAATAAACAAGGGCCAGAATGCTAGGACAATGGGCAGGGTGTCTAACTAGGACACAACAGACCCACGTTCTCTTCCCAGTATCCCATATGGTCCCCTGAGTACTGCCAGGAGTAATTATTTCTGAGCACAGAGCCAGAGGTAATACCTGAATATTGCTGGAAGTGACCAAAAAATAAAACCCATAAACAATTTGGCTAATGTTTGGTGTTATTAGAATGATGTCATCAGTGAAACGGAGGTGGAAAATGAGCTCAAGAGTTTTTGAAGACAGGTGTCCTTTTGTGTCTTTCTCTCGGCATTCTTTGCATAATCAAGGAGGTGCTGAACCAGTCTGTTGTATTCTTCATCGATGTCGTCAATGATGGCATCTTCCCATGTTGCCGCAATGGTGCCAAAGAGTTCCCAATTGGTGGTCACTCTGGGAGTTCTCTTCTTAAACTTTGCATCCCTTTCTTCCCGTTGCATGAAGTAGAATTTTGCATGAAGGAGACAGTGGTCCGATCCTATTTGGAATTTTGGGACGACAGCAATATCGGTCAGGCAAAACCTTCGATTGAAGATGATGTGGTCAATTTCATTGTGGAACTGTCCAACAGGAGATTCACATGTCCAACATTTCGCTTCAGCCTTCTGTAACTGTGAGTTCCCATGAATGGTCTTGGTGGACATGATGAACTCAGTCTCTCACCCTGTTCATTCCATTCTAGGCCATGGGTCCCGATGTGGAGTTGTTCGGCCAATCTTCTCGGACCTATCTTGTCATTAACATCACCGACTATGATCTTGTAAAGGTGTGATCTTTTTTATAGAACTCCTCCAGTTCCATGTAGAATTTCTCAATTTCTTCTTCCTTGTATTTCTATGTTGGTGAGTAGACAAGGAAAATAGAATTTGTTGGCAGTGGGCCACATCTCAAGTGTAATCATACTATCAGGTTTGTTAGGCATTCAAATGAATCAATGTTCACGGCCATGTTTGTATTGACAAGGACACCAACACCTCTTTTTGTTGCATGTTCCGAGGAACAGTTCTTCTTCGGTGTCAAAATGGCGTGATGCAATTGATGCCTCCTCATCTCAGTCAGACCATTGATGTCGTACTTGATCTTTCATGCTTGTATCATCAGGTCCTTGATATATGCTTCTGATGCCAGCATACATTCATTGAAAGTACAGACAGTCATTTTAGTCCTTCTTCGTTTTGTCAGCCTAGTTTGGCCCTGAAATTTTATCAGGCACTCCTTGTTCATCCTTAGTGCTGCCGTATTAAGGGCTCTTTCAGAGTCGGGAAAATAAACAGTGTTATTACTGGTTTTGGCATATCGAATATGCATCAAACCACTTGTCATTTATTATTTTGCAATTTATCTCCGAATTACCATGAATGTTCTACCCACCCCTCTCAGAGAGCCCAGCAAGCTACTGAGATTATACCACCCACATAGCAGAGCCTGGCATTAACCATTGAGATGATAAAATTTTACCATTTTATAGATGAAGATATCGTGACTCATGGCCAAGTAATTTGTTCAAGGTCAAAACATAGAATACCCAGGCTTCTGTGGAGCTTAAGCCCCTTTCCCCCACCTCGATCTCCTTCAGAAGGCCTGATTGGCCTGCCCTGAACTACTGCTGGCTATGTCGGTCATGATCCAGGGATGTAGAAGCAGGAGAGAGCTCCTGCTGGCTTTCCCTGTGGTGATATCTCAAAGTCTGGTATACTGATATCCCAGGTATCACATTACAGTTCATTCAATTAAGTATGGGGCAATCACAAGTGTGTGGGCACAATGTGTGGTCTGTGGGAGCATATCGATAATTTCCTATACAGCCGGCTCAAATGGAACAGTGGAGATTTAATAATCTGCATTTATTTTGTCTAAGAATATATTCATTGACCATATTTAGAGAATTAGCTCTAACAAGCAATATAGAATAGATTACTCAGTGTATGTTTAGGACAAGTACAAACAGAGGTTGAGAAAAATTTGAAATAACTGTTGGCCATAGGTGCAGTGGTGGTGAGTCTGGGGTTGACTCGTACAAATCCACTACATTCTAGAAACTTAGAAAGTGAATGCAAGAACAGAAATGGGCCAGACTTCGCACATAACAACCCAGAAAAAAAAAGTAATGACTTTATCAATACCATTCCCTTATATGAGCTGAGATGAATTAGTGCCAGCTAAGTGAGCAGGCATGGGAATGGGGGTGGGGGGGAAATGAGGGTCTCTGCTGGTGTTGAATGATGAATCTAAAGACTGTATTGTGAAAAACTTTGCACTTTGTAAATCACGGTGTTTAAATAAAGTAAAAAAATAAAAATAAAGGTGTGGTGGCATCGCTAAAACAAAAAAGGGGAAAGCACAGCAAACAGTAAAACCATAAGAGGCTCAAGGACAGCAGGTGAGGTGTTTGCCTTACACACAACTGACTTGGGTTTGATCCCCAATACCCAGTATGGTTCCTTTAGCCTAATAGAAGTGATTCCTGAGTGCAGTACCAAGAGTAAGGCCTGAGCACAGATACATGTGGCCCAATAATGAACAAACAAATAAAAACAATCGGACCACAAAAAACAATGAAAAGACCATGAAGAAACTGTAAGACCATGATCTGAACCCAAATTTATATGACTCAAAGTAGGAACCACAAAGCTTACAGAATATCCTTATCTACAGTTTAAATGTGTTATAGAGCATAAAAAAATAAAGTCAGAATAAAAAGTTATTTTGAGAGGTCAGAGAGATACCATAGAGAGTAAAGAAGATACTGGCTTTGCATGCAGCAGACCAATGTTCAATCCCCAACACCACATATGGTCCCCCAATTGCTACAGGGAGTGATTTCTGAGTGCAGAGCCAGGAATATGCCCTGTGTACCACCAGGTGTGTCCCAAAAACAAAACAAAACAAATCCAAAAACTTAATTTTTGTGTTCTAAACGATTTGTGTTAATAGTAATTTATTAATGCAAAGGCAATCAGCTAAAATATGGAGTCTAGAGAGTGTTAATGAGCTTAGTTTTAGATCTGCCGTTTTAACTGCTTAGTGGTCAAGAAAATCCTAATAGTTGAAAACATCTGGTTTTGAGAGTCACTAAGGATATTTTCAGATGAAAGAAAAGGAGATTGAGAGAATTATGGAATGATTGAGTTCGTTGAGGAAGTATGAAGAACAGCTTCATTGTGGAATTTAAGGAAGTAGAAAAACAGTGGGTGGAACGGTAAAGGATCTAAGAAAGAACCAGCAGACTACAGTATCATGGATTCCGTAGGAGGAGAAAGTTCTAAGAAAAAAAATTCAAAAAAAAAAAAAAAGAAGAAAATCCTGCAGAAAGGATGAGGAGAATAATAACCACCGCCTCCTAAAGAAAAAAAAGACATCAAAAATTTTGGATAAAAAAATTGGAAATAAAATACAGAGCACCCTTCCAGAATGTGGTTTCATAAAGCAGTATAGGTGGAAAGTATATCACAAGAGGTTAAGAAGTGAATGTACAACCCAGAAGTGAAAGCAGAATTTCTACAGTTATATAAATTTGGTAGTGAATGGAAGAAAGGTAGTGAATGGGAGAGAGGAAGGAAGGAAGGAAGGAAGCAAGCAAGCAAGCAAGCAAGCAAGCAAGCTTATAAGATATGAAGATATGGACTGGCCTTATTTGCAAACAAACAAGTTAAGTAAAACAGAAAGAGAGGCTCTTCCCAAAAAGTTTGAAGTTCTTATTTCAAACAGGAAAGAAATGTTAAAGTAGGTCCAAAAATAGTTATTCAGTTTTTTTTAAAGTTACCAGACTTCAACAAATTCTACATCTCATTTAAGTAGTTTCCAAAATTTAAAACTCTTATTCTCTATTAAATACATCTTCCTTTTGGTTATTTGAAATGAAGCAACTCTGCATACTTTCACCAGTGTTTCTTTGGGAAAGGCTAGTATATTTATTTCAGTGAAATTTGCAAAAAAAATGTATTCATCTCAATGTTTATCAACAAAGCCTCAATTATGTGGTCATGTTGTTTGACCCACAAGCAACAAAGTCTTTCTCTTAACAAAACATTATATTTTACATGGAGTAACAACAGAAGTTTTAAAATAAACTGAGTACTAGAATGTTTTCCCCTGATCTTTCCATTCTCACACTTAATTATTAACATGTCACATTCATGGGTACATAATGCACATGGGAAAAATTACTCCCCTTGACTCATCCATTGTTGGTGGGAATGCCAACTGGCACAGCCTTTCTGGAAAACAATATGGACATTCCTCCAAAGACTAGAAATTAAACTCCCATTTGACCCAGCCATACCACTCCTGGGAATATACTCTGGGACGTCAAAAATACGCAGCGGAAACACCATCCCTACTTTTATGTTCATAGCAGCATTATTCACAATAGCCAGAATCTGGAAGCAACCAGAGTGCCCGAGAATCGATGACTGGATAAAGAAGCTTTGGTACATCTACACAATGGAATACTATGCAGATGTTAGGAAAAAATGAAGTTATGAAATTTGCCTATAAATGGATGGACACGGAGAAGATCATGTTGAGTGAAATTAACCAGGAGAGAGACAGATACAGAATGACTGCATTTATTTGCATGACATAAATATATATGTACATATTATGATACCAATATCCAAGGTCAAGTGAAACATGGATCAGGAGGTCTTGTCAAAGGCGGAAATTATCACAAATGTGTGGAAGTCAGAGGCTAGGTAAAACAGAAAATGGAATAGTGTGCTAACAGTTGTCAAAAGTACTAATACCAACTTAGAACTGAGCATTAAATACAGGCAAAAAGATACACATGACAACCCTTTAATATATGTTCTGTAATCCATAGTCTGGAAGGGAAGGAAAAGAGAAAGAGGAGATAGAGAGAAAGGGAAAGAAATAAAGAACCTGCCATGGAGGCGGGCTGAGGGAGGGAGGAGGAAACCGGGGACACTGGTGGTGGGAGATGGGCACTGGTGTAGGGATGGGTGCTGGAACACTGTCTGACCAAAACCCAAATATGAACTTTGTAATTGTATATCTTTGTAATTGTGTATCTCACGGTGGTAGAATAAAATACTTAAAAAAAAAGAAATGAAAAAAAATTAGTCCCCTTGATCACCTGTTAGCATGTTATTATTGCTGTTATTATTACTCATCTTTCCCATTCTATGAATAAGCAGTTGAACATTAAATAAATTCTTCAAGGTTTCAGAGCTAGTAATGGTAAAATCCACCTCAATCCTAGTATCACTTAAAATGTTTGCATCTAAAATAAATATCAGGGGAAAGTTTGCATAGAAAAAATTAATTTATAGTCCTCCAAAATCCAGGTGCCTCCACAGATTTTTCCTTCTAATTTCCTTAGTTATCTAATAACCTTTCCACCCTCCTCTTCATAAGAACATAAATAACTTGAAATAAACTTAGTATTGTTGGAACAGAATCTATCATCGGAACTCAGTGCTATCTCTCCAAAAAGAATGATTAAAGGAAACATAAAAAATAATTCATTGTACTCCATTTTTCATATTACTAACTCTGTTTCCACTCTACTTTTTACATTCTACCCCATATCCTTCCCCCACTGTTTTCAAGAGAATATCCAAATTTGGGAAGGTAACAACTACCGTAAAATTGATACTGCAAAACAGCTTCTGTAATCAAAATATGCTTAAGTCAAGTAAGTGAACACATTTAAAGAGTAATAGATTCTTCTCAGCAATATTCAAGGAAGATTTAAACTGAGAATTTAACTCCCTTAGAGTTTATGTTCACATGTTTTTTCAAGAGTCGTTTGTTGAGCATCTTGCATTTATTTGACCAGTCTACCCATTACAAGCAGTAGGAGACAGATAAGTGTCCTATAATTAAAGAGCAACCTGGGGTTGCCATAGGGGAGGCAGGGAGGAAGTGGGGGAAGAACGGCCAACAGGAATCTTACCATCTTTTCATCATTACTTGTATGTATTTCAACCTCACTTCCTAATATGGGCTCATTTCCTTTTTGCATCAACATGAAGCCTCAAATGAAACCACACAGTGTATTTCATTTCAGAATGAAACTCATGACACAGCTAAGCAATGAGTCATCCTCAGAGGCCATAAAATTTCAAATAGTTTCATGTTTTAAAAATGCCTGGGTCTTTTCCATCATTAAGCTACATTTTGTGTTTCTTGAGCTGAATTTCTTTATCATTTTCATTTACATAGTGATTTTCAAAATAGCTTATCTTTGAGTTCCAATGATAAACCCTACAATTCTGACATCATAAAAAAAAACTGGGTTTGGAACAAAGAGGAAGTAAATTGGGGAAACTATTTTCCTTACTGACCTAGATAATGGCGGAAGCTAGAGATCTGATCAATTTTCCGCGGTGCCTAGCCTCCCAATCTAAATCTGCATTACAATTTTTACTCTATGTGGAACTTACAGAATTTTTGAACCCTAAGAAATTTTATATAATTTTAATTTTGAAAATCTTTTGATGCACCAAAAAAAAGAAGGATCTAATAAATCACATCCTATACTCACAAAGATGCCATGAAAGTAACCTCCTAGCCCATAGTGATACTTGTTTTAAAAAAAGAAGCTTGGTTATAGCTCAGGATTATAATGTAAGTTAGTGTGAGCTATCATCCAACAAATTCCATTAGATTTCATTGTCCTTCAAAGCAGATCACACCAAAGCAGATCCATATAGCAGAAAAGGAGAGAGATTAAAAATAGAGATTGAAAATAGTAATACAAAAACGAATTCACATTTATGTCAACTTTACGAATTCACATTTATGTCAACTTTTATCTCATTTTCTATAAGTATTCTTGTGTATCCTGAAACACACCAAATCTTTTTTAGTTCATTTGCTTTATTTATTTTTTTTTAATTTTTTATTATAGCACAGTGAAACATACAATTACAAAGGTGTTCATAATTGGTTCTTGGTAATACAGTATACCAGCACCCATCCTTCCACCAGTGCCCCATTTCCACCACCAATGTACCCCACCCCTCCGCCCACCCCCATGCTGCCTTAATAGCAGGTATCCCAGTTTCTCTCTCTTTCTCTCTCTGTCTCTCTCTCTGTCTTTGCATCTCTCTCCCTCTTATTTTACACATTGTGGCTAACCCTGCAGGTATTTAGAGTTTATCACTTCAGTCTCTTTGACACACCAAATCTTATATGTAACCTTGTGCCATGCAAACCATAAAACTCCATCTCTTCCCCCTTACTGGTGTTTGTACACAGGTATTTCCCTTCAGACCTAACCTTCAATGTAAGGTCATGTAATGAATGCACAAATGAATCACAAATTTCAAAGCCTTAACAGAGTCCAACTGTATAGCTGTAAATCACAGACAAACCTTGTAATGCTTCCACAGCACTTCACGTATCAAGAAATTTCATTTGTGTAGTGTTCACTGGAAAAGGCTAATGAATCACCAAGTATAAGACAAGCAAGAAAATTGTCTTATAGTCATACACAGGTCATAGACAACCTTTTATTCTGTGTAATAGAGAAGCTAACTATTTGAATTTCATAACTCCTGACAGTTTGATTTGGGTCAAACTCAAAATTCTTCTAAATATTTATCAGATGAAAGATAAATGAAAACTGGAACTACTTCCATGATGATAAAACTTTCTTTTTTCCTTTTTTGTTGAACCTTCTTTATTAGCCCTAATAATTTCAGTGCAGGATTTGATTTTAGATCAAATCCTAATTTTTCTTTCCCTGTTATTCATGTGATAGTAAAGTCACATGTTTATCCAGGGTTAAATAGATCATTCCTCACGGTCAGAGAGACAATACAATGGGCAGGGTTGCACTCTGCTGGCCCGGCTTTGATCCCTGGAACCCCACATGGTCCCATAGAGTCTGCCCATAATGATCCCTGGGGGCAGAGCCAGGAGTGAGCCCTGAGCACAGCTTATTGTGGCACAAAAACCAATAAACAAATAAAATTAAAATTAGGTCAGTCCATAAAGCAAAAACCTCATGTATTTCAAATTACTCTTGTAAATACTTTGGGTCCCCAGAGAGCTCAAAGACTTTTCTTAGTAATGTAATCAGTTTCTTGAATGTTTCTCTAGGCCTTTTTATTAATTTCTCTACTCTGACATTAAGCATGTCAAAAAATCCTTCACCACCTATTTACCATGTCTGTTAAAAATATATTCCATATTTTATTGTTTGGAATGTATTAATAATAATAAATGTATAATTAAATAAATGTGTAATAAAATTAATTAATAATTTTAAGGGTTTTCCTAATAATAAAACTTTAGAAGTTTCTCCCCTTCCAATAGGGGAGTAGCCTATTGGAAGGTAGAAAACAGAAGACTCTCCCTGTTATAGAGTCTACCATGCATTAGTCACAGTAGTAAAGATGAAAACAGCCAAGTACCCAGCGGCAAATGGTGAATAAAGATGTGGTATTTATACATAGTGAAATACTACTGAGCCATAAAAAATTTTGAAATCTTGCCATTTGTGAAGTAGGTATTGTGCCAGTAAAATAAGTCACATGAAGAAAGGCAAATTCCATCTACCCATTTGTTGAATGTAAGAAACAAAACAAACAAAAACAAACTCCTAAATTCCAACAGCAGAACTATGATTACTAGAAGGGAGAGGTTTGGCAGGTATAGGGGGTCAACTGTTTGGTGGTAGATAGTAATTATTTGCCTGTGATTAATTTAAAAGTAAACAGAGTACCTGATATAATTCAATATATATTGTACAAATTGTTATCACGAAGCTCTGCATTTCTCATAGATAATTGTACATGTATGTGTCCATTATACAAAAATTTATCAGGTTTATCTGGAATTATTTATGCTTTAATTTCTCTTATGTCCCAGAAATGCCATTACATTCCTATTGGATATAGTTCTATTGTTGATGACTATCTGGGGCCTGAGTCTGCTGCTTAGTCTGATATCCATCTTTCTTCAAAAATACAAAAAGAAAAGTAAAAAGGAAAATGGTTTCCTTATAATGAAAACCTTTCATAATTACTCTTCAAAAATATTTCTACATATCATACAACACCATTAACTGTCGCCATCACGTTCTACATTATACCACCAATACTTACTTATATCTGGAAGTTTGTATCTTTGGCCATATTCCTCCGATTCACTCATCATTTTACTCTGATTACTACAATCTGATCTCTTTGTTTATGAGTCTAAACAAGTTATCTTGGATTGGAAGACTTTATTATTTTATTTGTCAATTCAGATCTACATAAACATAAGGTCAGAGTTTTGTTTTGTTTTTTATTGAGTCACTGTGCCGTACACTTAGAAGGCTATTCATAATCATGTTTCAATCACACAATGTTCTAATACCCATCCTTCCGCCAGTGCACATTTCCCACCACCAATGTGCCCCTTTTCCCTCCCCCAACCCTCCTACCCTTCAAGCCCCAGTCTGTCTCTATGGCTGGTACTTTCCTTCTTTCTCCCTCTCTTTCCTCTCTCTCCCTTTGGGCATTGTGGTCTTCAATACAGATACAGAGAGGTTACCATGTTTGTTCCCTTACCTACTCTGCAATAGTTTTTATACAGTGACTACTTAGCACTATCTTTGTCATAGTGGTCCCTTCCTTATCCCAACTGTCTTTTCCTCAAGAGGTTGAAGGCTTCCAACCTTGGACCAAACCTCCTGACTCTTGTTCCTACTGTCCTTGGATACTGGTTTCATATTATGGTTTTCTCACCCCACAAATGAATGCCATCATTCTGTGTCTGTCCCTCTTCTTCTGACTCATTTCACTCAGCATGATGCTTTCCATGTCTTTCCATTTTATAAGCAAATTTCATAACTTCATTCTTCCTAACAGCTGCATAGTATTCCATTGTGAAGATGTACCATGGTTTCTTTAACCTGTCTTTGTTCTCAGGCACTCGGGTTGTTTCCACATCCTGGCCATTGTGAATAGTGCTGCAGTAAACATAGAAGTGAAGATGGTGTTTCTTCTGTCTGTTTTTAAAGCCCCAGGGAATATTCCCAGAAGTAGCATTGCTGGGTCATATGGAAATTCAATTTCTAACCTTTTGAAGAATGACCATATTGTTCTCCAAAAAGGCTGGATCAGTCAGCATTCCCACCAGAAATGAATGAGACTCCCTTTCTCCCTGCATCCTTACCAGCACTGGTTGTTCTTGTTCTTTTGGATATTTGCCAGTCTCTGTAGTGTGAGACGATATCTCATTGTTATTTTGATTTGCATCTCACTGATGATTAGCGATGTAGAGCAGTTTCTCATATATCTTTTGGCCATTTGTATTTCTTCTTTGAGCAACTTTCTGTTCATTTCTTCTTCCCATTTTTTGATGGGGTTGGATTGTTTTTTTCTTGTAAGGTTCTACCAGTGCCTTATATATCTTGGATATTAACTCCTTGTCATATGGGTATTGGATAAACAATTTTTCCCAATATGTGGGCTGTCTTTGCATCTTGGCCACTGATTCTTTTGACGTGCAGAAGCTTCTTAATTTCATGTAGTCCCACTTGTTTATTTTTGCCTCTACTTGCTTGGTCAGTGGTGTTTCATCTTTGAAGATGCATTTAGCTTCAATAATGTGGAAAGTTCTGCCCATGTTTTCCTCACAGAGCATTTTATTTTTTTTATTTTTTAAAAAATTACAAAGATATACAATTAAAAAGTTCATATTTGGATTTTGGTCATACAGTGTTCCAGCACCCATCCCTCCACCAGTGCCCATCTCCCACCACCAATGTCCCCGGTTCCCTCCCCCTCTCCCAGCCCTTCTCTATGGCAGGTTCTTTATTTCTTTCCCTTTCTCACAGAGCATTTTAAACTTGATCTTTTTTTTGTTTCTTGCTTTGTTTTGGTTTGGTTTGGTGTTTTTAGGTCACACCTGTTGACCTATTTATTCAAAGCTATTGCAGCGGTCTCAAGGTTGTTTGTGGTAGTACTTGGACCTTGTTATCCAGGGAGCTACCTAACTTTTCACATGCAAAACATGCATTCCAACCCCGTGACCTATTTCCCTGGTCTTTAGACAATTTTCTAGGGAAAATAGATCTGTTGAAACATTCAAAGTGGGGCCAGAGCTATAGCACAGCAGGTAGGGTATTTGCCTTGCATGTGAACCCAACCTGGGTTTGATCCCGGCATCTGGCATCCCATATGGTCCCCCAAGCTCCGCCAGGAGTAATTCCTGAGTGAAGAGCCAGGAGTAACCCCTGAGCAGCACAGGGTGTGACCCAAAGAAATAAACATTCTTAGAGTAGCACCATAATTTTCTTTTTTTTTTTTAATTTTTTTTATTTTTACAATTATAAAGATATACAATTAAAAAGTTCATATTTGGGTTTTGGTCATACAGTGTAGCAGCACCCATCCCGCCACCAGTGCCCATCTCCCACCACCAACGTCCCGGTTCCCTCCCCCTCCCCCCAGCCCTCTTCCATGGCAGGTTCTTTATTTCTTTCCATTTCTCTATCTTTCTCTTTTCCTTCCTCTCCAGACTATGGATTACAAAACATACATTAAAGGGTTGTCATGTGTATCCTTTTGCCTCTATTTAATGCTCAGTTCTAGGTTGGCATTAGTACCCTCACAATTGTTAGCACACTGTTCCATTTTCTGTCTTACCTAGCCTCTGACTCCCACACGTTTGTGATAATTTCCACCTTTGACAGGACCTCCTGATGTATGTTTCACTTGACCTTGGATATTGGTATCATAATATGTACCTATATATTTATGTTATGCAGATAAATGCAGTCATTCTGTAACTGTCTCTCTCTCCTTCTGGCTAATTTCGCTCAACATAATCTTCTCCATGTCCATCCATTTGTAGGCAAATTTTATAACTTCATTTTTCCTAACAGCTGCATAGTATTCCATTGGTAGCACCATAATTTTCAATATTTATTTATGTGGTCATTTGTTATGTATAAACTATCTAGCAAAAAACATGCTAGGCAATGAAGATACCACTACAAATAAGATAGAGTTATACCCTTCTAAACCAATGTCACCACATATGGCTAGCAGTTGGTAGACAGATACCTAAGTATGATAGCAAAAGCAAGCAATCTTTTATATGTCTGAAAAAAGACAAGACTAAAGAAAGCCCAAGGAATACTAGTGTCTACTAATTGTGGGAAATGGTAATGCCACACTAGAACTGAGCTTTGAATGTAGGCAAAGGGATATACATCATAATCACTGACTTCCCATATATCATCAATTTGCTCTAGCGGGCACCAGCAACATCTCAATATGTCCTGTCACATGCGAGATACCCAAGGGCATCTGTCCACTCCAGGAACATAAAGAGCCTAAACCATTCCATCAAGTCATGTGAATGAGGTCTATAATTGTTACTGGTATTTGGCATGTCAAATATGACACGGGTAGCTTGCCAGGCTCTGCCGTGAGGGCGGGATACTCTAGTAGTCACCTCAAAACTCAAGCAATTATTGATGAACCAAAAGCAGCCGTGTGAGCCAAGCTGTGATCAGCTCTTCTGCTGGGTGGAGCTCTGAGAAGAGGGGAGTCAAGATGTGGAAAATGACAATCCTCATGATGTGGGGGTTCCTCTGGTGTCTTTGCAAGGCTCTCCCCATAAATATATATATGGCAATGTTTAAGATATAGGAGAGGGGGAGAGAAAGAGAGAGAGAGATAAGAAAGTAAGAGAGAGAGAGAGAGAGAGAGAGAGAGATAAAAAGTGCCTGCCATGGAGGCAGGCTGGGGGAGGGGGAGAGACATTGATGGTGGAAATAGGATACTGGTGGAGGGAAGAATGCAGGAAGAGTATGACTGAAACCCAATCATGAACTTCTTTGTAACTGTGCATCTCACGGTGGTATAATACGGTGGTATAATAATAAAAGTAAAAGAAAAAAAAGAAAACCCAAGGAACATGTCAGAGAGAGAATTAACTAGACTTTTTGGTGTACAGTAATCTTCTCATCTCAACTCTCAGGGTTTTTCATATGGATGTTTACAACACTTCAGAACTTTGTAAGTGATGCAAGTTCAGAAAAGATATAAGAACACCCTACTTTATTTGCCTATAATTATCCTCTTCACTGTATCACTGTATCACTGTCTTCCGTTCATCGTCGATTTGCTCGAGTGGGCACCAGTAACATCTCCATATGTCCTGTCTCATGCAAGTAGAGTCCAAGGGCACCTGCTTGCTCCAGGAACATAAAGAACCTCAAAACATTCCATCAGGTCATGGGAATGAGTTCTATAATTGTTACTTAGAATAAATATTATCAGTGAATTTAGGCAAGGATTTAGTTATCTTGGTGCCAGGGCAAAGAAAAAGGGGGAATCCAGAAACAGGATTAAAAGAATCATCTTATTAAATAGACATCATTCATCACTCTCAAATAAGAAGTACAATTCTCTTGCTTGTGATTGGCCTGTCCAGGCTTCTGATTCCTCCTCATTCAGTTTTGGGAGATTACATGTTTCTAAGAATTTGTCCATTTCTTCTAGGTTCTCCAGTTTAACAGGGCAGTCTTGTTCATAGTTCTCATCATGTCTTGGTTTCTGAGGATTCTGTTGCAATTTATCCCCTTTCTTTTCTGATCCAACTATTTGAGCACTTTCTCATTTTTTCCTCATGAGTCTAGCCAACAGTTTGCCTATCTTGTTTATTCTTTGGAACAATCAGCTCCTGGTATCATTGTTTCTTTGTATACTGCTTTCTTGGTTTCTATATTGTTGATTTCTACTCAGTGTATTATTATTTCTTTTCCTCTATTAAGCTCTGGATTCATTTGTTTGTTTTTTTTTAATATCTGATTTTATTCTATTTTATTTTATTTTTTGCTTTTTGAGTCACACCTGGCAATGCTCAGGGGTTACTCCTGGCTCTGCACTCAGGAATTACTCCTGGAAGTGCTCAGGGATCAAACCCAGGTCAGCCGCATGCAAGGCAAACGCTCTACCAGCTGGACTATTGCTCTGGCCGCAGCTCTGGATTCATTTGTTGTTGGTTCTCTAGACACTTAAGGTGTATGTTTGAGTTGTTGATTTTATCTTTTTCTTTTTTTCCTTATATAGGCCTCTATTGGCAGGGATGTGGTGATAAAGGAACTCTCAATCACTGCGGGTGGGAATGTTGTCTGCTCCACCCCCTATGAAAAACAGTATGTAGGGTACTCAGTACACTCAGAACTGATTCACGCTTCATGACCCAGGAACTCCGCTTTTGGGTTTCTATCTCTAGATCAGAAAAACATTCATTCAAAAAAAAGTATGCACACCATTGTTCATTGTAGCATCGATACAATAACTAATATTTGGAATCAACCTAGATGTTCAATGACAGAGAAGTAGATCATATAGATGTGGTATATATGCACAGTGGAATAACACACAGCTGTTAGGAATGATGAAATAATGTAATTTGCTGCAACATGCGTGGAACTGAAAGACGCCATGTCAAATGAAGTAAGCCTGTAGAAGAAGCATAAACACAGGATAATATCACTTGTTCTAAATACACATAGGTATTTAGAATAACTGGATGAGGGAATGCAGTATTTTAAAGAGGGGATGCCCAGATTAACATTTACCCCAGAGTATAGGGTGAAGAAGAAAAGAAAGAGTGGAGGGGAGGGGAAGAAGAGACATATGAGAAGTAATGAGGCCAGGTCAGGGAATTAAAGTACAAAGATGGTGTTAAGGAATAGAGCCAAATATCCAAACCACAGAGTTAACAACACTGAAATCAAGAGATCCTAGCTTCAACAGTGAACTTAGAAAGGTGCCTGCCAAAAAGGCAGGCTGCAGATGAACAGAGTTTGGGGAGAAGTTATGGGAGGGAACCTGGGAACATTGAAATAGGAAAGTTGATACTGGTGATGGAATCAGTACTACAATATTTTAATTCTAAAATTCAACCATGAAGAACTTTGTAAATCATGGTGCTTTGATTAAAAAATAAAATTACGCATAATATTCCTACACTTTAATGGAAAAAAAAAAGCTAGCACAGGAGCAGCCTGCAGACACCAAGTCCCCCCCCATAATCATATGATACATTTAACCACAAAATTCATTCTACTGGGATAAAAGAGCTCATGGAGCATCATTTTCTTCCTTAAAATGGTGAGTCCTTCTTGGCCTTGCAGCTACTTCACAGTCCTGAACCAAATGAGTCAAAGCAAAGGCTTTGAGAGAGAGAGAGAGAGAAAGAGAGAGAGAGAGAAGAGATAAAGAACCTGCCATAGAGGCATGCTAGGGGAGGGGAGGGAAATGGGGACATGGTGGGTGGGAAATGGGCACTTATGGAGGGGATGGGTGCTGGAACACTATAAAAACAAAACCCAAACATGAACTTCTTTGTAATTGTATATCTCACCGTGATATAATAAAATATAAAAAAATAAAAATAAATTAAAAGGGAAAGAGGGGGGCTGATGGAATTCAGGGATCTGTGTTTTAGCAAGTCTCTGGGTTATGAAGAAGCTCACTCAAACTTGAAAAAATATCACCGTACATAACAGCAATATGGAATATAGCATTTATAAGTGCTAAGGCTGGAGCCCAAAGGGAACTTGAATCAAAACAACTTGATATCCAAATTTACATCAATGTGTTACTTGCAGCA